>JAAIXI010000222.1:6528163-6589748 GCA_013403645.1 Heliconius nattereri | reverse complement strand
GTTTTTTTAGCATTTAACATTAGATTATTAACATCAAACCAACGAAGAATATGCGATAATGCACTATTCACTTCGTCATAGTTTATTTTATTTCGGTCATCCGCGAAAAGTACAATATCACATAGGTTCTTCACATAAAAAGGCAGATCGTTAATATAAATTAGAAATAAAAGGGGACCAAGAATATATCCTTGTGGAACGCCCATTTTAAGAGGAGATCCAGATGATTTTATATTATTTATACTAACCTTCTGGATTCTTCGGTCTAGATATGAGGCAATAAGATCAAGATCAGTATTCTTTATACCATAATGATATAGTTTTAATAACAGAGTTTCATGGTCTACACAATCAAAGGCTTTGGATAAATCACAAAACACTCCAATAGCAATAAGCAGAAAAGGGTTATAACACTATACAAAGAAATATTACACAAAATTGGTTATAATATTGTAAGGAAACATATATATACTATATAATCATTAATTTCTATTTTTAAACACAGAAAATATAAGTAAACAATGACGAAAATTATGTTTACCTAAATTGTACAAAGTGCAAGAAAAGAATGATAATATTTTATTTTCATAAATGTCCTAAAACTATTTTTTTATGCTTATTAACTGTAAGTCTTAAGTAATTAATGAATATATTTACCTTCTAATAATACCAGCAGCTGTAAGAACGAAATTATTTGTCAAAAAAAATATTTTTATATCTTGATGCCGTAATGAGCAAAGTATGAAACCGAGCATTCGTAAACGAATCTAATTAGAATCGCTTGTCTGGCATTTTTTCTGCTGAACCAGAAAAGTATTGTTTCTGAAGTTAAAGTGTTGCTTTAACAAAAAAAAACTCTTAATGCTTGATTTTTTAATATATATTATTTAGTAGATATGGTAATTTAAACCGGATAAAAAACAGTTTCAAATATATATTTTTTTAAAAATCGGCTCTTACAATTAGGTAGTAATGCTATTTTTTTAATTTAAAAAAAGATAAAAGAAAAGATTCAATACCAAAGATCTCAGCACAGTGGGATAATGAACGTTTTTTAAGTTTAAAAAAATATTTAAAACTTACATTTAAACAGAAGGTATTTTTTTAGTAAGTATTTATGTATATATGAATGTTTATAGATATTACTATAAAGCCTATCTTCTAAGACGAATTTTACAAAGCTAACGTAACGTAACGTAGTTCAAAACACTTCCTCAATTTCATAGCTATCAACGTCGACTGCTCGGAGGTATCCGGCCAACAAAGAAACTGAAACGGATGGGCCTTGATGGGGAAACCGGATCTCTTCCACTAACGAACAACTAGTTATAAGGGAGCTGAGTCTCAGTTGCCATTTGAGATTATTACATGTATGTACATACACAATACAAGTTTTTATCGAAATTTATGATTATTATTTCAGATATATAAACAATATAATATTACATACTTAACTAAGGCCTTAGTTGTAAAGCTACAGCATGCAATGTTTGCATGAAAAATATATGAAAAATACGAGAAGCATCGCGTGTTTCTTGCTACATGTTAATGTTATATTTTTTTAAGTAGATCTGTATTACGTATGTACATTATCAAGCAGGAATAATTTAGATCCTTAGAACTAATGGATAGTTTAGATCCTTTTCGATAAGTCCGAGGGCACACAGCAGGGTAACAGACAGGGAACGTAGTGTTAAGAAACTCTGTTCCCCACACGTCCTTACCATTTAAGAAATATTAAGAATTATAGCTGTTGGGGTATGTCACACCCCACCTTGTACACGGAAGGTTAGTGAGGACACGAAAGAAAAACTATTGTAAGAAGGATCATTTTGGATTACCCACCCAACTTGGATAATCTCATCAATATTTTTTTTATCTCCATTTTCCCCATCAATTAAGGCCTTCAAATAAAAATTTATAAACTTCCATGGATTATTCGATATCATAGCAGTACCACGTTTCAATCATCTCTGCCATTTTAATTATTTATGTGACAATTAGTGCCTTCAGTTTGAGTTAATGATTCATTGAAACGCCTGAGTTTTTAACCGACTGAAGAAGGAAAGGTACAATTTCAAGGTTTCAAGCTTAATACCTCGAAAATTCAGTGAAAAGTGAGAAACGGAGTGTCTTATCACCAGGTTCCGTATGTCTGTCGTGCTAAATAGGGAATACAGCGTGAAGCTGAAAAAAAAAAATATTAAATGTACAGGTACAGGTATTCAAGTATAAAAGTANGAACCGGATGGGCCTTGATGGGGAAACCGGATCTCTTCCACTAACGAACAACTAGTTATAAGGGAGCTGAGTCTCAGTTGCCATTTGAGATTATTACATGTATGTACATACACAATACAAGTTTTTATCGAAATTTATGATTATTATTTCAGATATATAAACAATATAATATTACATACTTATATAAGGCCTTAGTTGTAAAGCTACAGCATGCAATGTTTGTATAAAAAATATATAAAAAATACGAGAAACAACGCGTGTTTCTTGCTACACGTTAATGTTATATATTTTTTAAGTAGATCGGCACGTTATCAAGCAGGAATAATTTAGATCCTTAGAACTAATGAATAGTTTAGATCCTTCTCGATAAGTCCGAGGGCACACAGCAGGGTAACAGACAGGGAACGTAGTGTTAAGAAACTCTGTTCCCCAAACGTCCTTACCATTTAAGAAATATTAAGAATTATAACTGTTGGGGTATGTCACACCCCACCTTGTACACGGAAGGTTAAGGAAGATTAGGGAGGACACGAAAGAAAAACTATTGTAAGAAGGATCATTTTGGATTACCCACCCAACTTGGATAATCTCATCAATAATTATTTTATCTCCATTTTCCCAATCAATTAAGGCCTTCAAATAAAAAATTATAAACTTCGTAACTCCCACCTGTCCATGGATTATTCGATATCATAGCAGTACCACGTTTCAATCATCTCTGCCATTTTAATTATTTATGTGACAATTAGTGCCTTCAGTTTGAGTTAATGCCTGTGATTGAAACGCCTGAGTTTTTAACCGACTGAAGAAGGAAAGGTACAATTTCAAGGTTTCAAGACTTAATACGTCGAGAATTCAGTGAAAAGTGAGAAACGGAGTGTCTTATCACCAGGTTCCGTATGTCTGTCGTGGTAAATAGGGAATACAGCGTGAAGCTGAAAAAAAAATTTTGATTAAATGTACTGGTATTCAAATATAAAAGTAAAATATAATTTAATACAAAAAGGGATATAATCTAGCAACTACGAGTATATTCTATAACATAGCACAAAATTTCTTAAAGTATTGCGGTTTCATATTTTCATTCTGCAGTCATTTTTTTATTTAGCTTGAACGCGCACGATACAAAGGCGTGTCAACCCACTATATATGTAAAGTATTGTGCATTTAGAGTGGACATGGAAGGGGTTAAGAAAAAAAATATTATATTTATTTTGTATGGAAATCATTGCTTATTAAGCTAACTAAAACTGATAAAAAAGTATTTTTTTTATTTTATTTAACAATTAATATTTATGATCTTGTTTATTACTATTAATTAGACAACTTCAGCTTGGGATCTAGAGATCATTCCAACCCACGATCTTAACTAAATAATTACGCATATAGCGTAGCAGTAGGTGGCCTAATTAATACATTTTCTCCGTCGCCGTGCACACCTCAATAGATTCGTTGAATACGTCTCTAATTAATTATCAGTTGATAGTTAGGAGCGAGGCAATACGTTCATTCAAAAGGCTGCCAGATCCAGTTCCTCTACACGGTTCAATATTTCGGTGTATGACTATGTACGGCATAATCATACGGTTTCATCAAAAGAGCGACACTACTCGCTTCATAGCCATCAACGAATGAAACGTCAGGCCTTTCACTGAGCCCCTTCATAGTGAACAATTATAAGGCACGAATGTAGCCAAAATACATGTGTCTTCTTTGAGAGTGACAATTTTAAAAGCAGCACTTAAAGTTTTTATAAGGCTTTAAACTTTGGAATATGATTCCTTCAGACATTCGTCACTCCAAATCCCTAGATATATTCAAAAGTCGTCTTTCCTTACAATAATTATGTATTTATTTATTTGCAATATAGTATGTATAAATGTATATATGTATGTATATATGTGTATATCTATATGTATGTGTCTATATGTATTATGTATTGTATGTACAGGTTTTATATTTATTAAGCTTACTCAAGCTTTGCACCACATTTTTAAATGTATCCTATCCTTGGATTGGTTGCCTGGAAGAGATCACTTTTAGTGATACGGCCGCCTTCGTGCATTTTATGTTCTAAAATATTAATTGTAATTCTTGTAAATGTCCAATAAAGACTTTTTTATCTTTATCTTTAAGGTCGTCATCGCGTAACGTAAGCGTATGACTCTAACGCGACGGTTGTGGGCTCGATCTACACTCGAGGAAGTGATATATTTATTTACGTTTATATTTCCATTTTGTTCGCTCTGGTGGCGAGGTAAAGCGCGGCGTTGAGTTCTGCCACTTAACACACAATGCTTCCAGAATTCAGCAGAAAGTGGGAAACGGAGTGTCTGAACACTAGATTCCCTCTGCATACCCTGCAGTGTGCGGGATACAGCGAGAAGGTGATTTATTTAAAATTTTTATATTTCACAGTTTTCAGTTTTCAGAAAAGTTTGAAATGGAACTAAATTACTCGACAATTTGTTTGAAAATATACAAGTGTTTTCAGTTTTTGTTAGTTCCAGAACTGTCTTTTTCATAAATCAGAGCTTAGAGAATCTAGTATATCTTTCTTAGCGTCACTATTTCAATTGCATTTATTTTTCTTACTTTATTCTTCTTTGTGTTTTGCATGGAGAATTTAGTGTGGATGTTTCTTCTGCAAATTTTCTTGAGTATTGTGTTTTAAAATTCAAGTCTTTTTATTTGATACCCTTACTAGGTGGGTTATTTTTTGTGGCGGAATACAATTGTGATCAAAACCGTTACCGCTTGTAACGGTGCCTCAAAAATTAAGCGAAAAAAAGGAAAACGGAGTGTTTTCCTTTGTCTATACTGCTATGCGGCAAAAACCGTGAAGATAACCTTGATAATAATTAAAATGGATTGTAATTCAAATATAATATTAATTTAGGTGTGTAATTCTGAATATTGTAACATGTTGACGGTGAGACATCTATTCAACGTCAAGTAGCTTGGAAGTTAAGCGGCGTCTCCTTAATGACCAAACGTGTAAGTTGAACAAAGGATAATTGTTTCGCTATCTCTACATGCGTCGTTAAGGGTAGTTAGGAAGGGGTTATATAATTATGATAGCGAAGACAGGTAAATGTTTACTTTTAATTTAAATTTATTTACATTAACAAAAAAATGCTATTGAAGAAGCCGTCGTCGCACTGTGATATAGTCTGTTACTGTAAGTTTCGATTTTTACTCCGTCAGCGTGATAATACGCGGCGTTGAGTTCCGCCACACGTTCCGCTTCGAATATTATGCGGTAAGTTGGGAAATGAGTGTTCTACGTTTCTCCTGTCTACTCTTCTCATTTCTTATATGTGGAACATAGCGCTAACTTACTAGAAATAATTTTAATATTGTATAACTTGTGATACTGAACAAAATAAATGCCTACGCAAATACTTTCCTTATATATTTCTTTTAAATAACTTTAAGCGCAAATCCCTTGCAAAAGAAACAGCGTAATGGTAGATTTATTCGAAGGTCGTGTTTCTTGCGGCCCCTTAATGTCCTAATATAAAATTGAACATGCCAGTAGGTTTACATTCATGACAATGTAATATATCGTAGGTCGGCATTTGAGAATATAATTTGCATCGTGATAAGTACAAAAAAATGATAAATTTGTGACATAAAAGCGTTGCACTGTAAGCCCCAGAGTTTTGGGTTCGACTCCCAATTGGGGGAGTGAGATTGTTAAATATTTTTCAGTTCCTCGCTCTGAAAATGAGATAAAGCGCGGCGTTGTACGTGTGGCGGTGTATGTTGTACATGTATAAAATAATTATATATAAGACAGCTATAATGTAATGTACGATAATAATATATGTTAAAAAAAATAAATAATAAAAAAAAAATAAGGAAAAGAAAAAAAAAAGATTGTCGGTAGGGGTCTCATCCAATCCCTCTAGTATAAGCTCTAGATATAAGTACAGTTTAAATTGTCCCAAAACGAAGTACGCCACATTAAAAGAACTTTGGTAAACTAAAAAAAGGCACAGGCAACTATGCGCCCGTGGATGTAGCTTTTAAAATAAAAAAAAAAAAGCGCGGCGTTGAGTTCCCCCACACAACATGTAGGGATTGGGTGGAGTTAGCTAAAAAAAGGTTAGTAATTAAAAAATTGGAAGTTATAAAAACATCTGTTTTCTGTAGAGCGATGTTTACAAAATATCATTTTGTAGGTACTGTTCGAATACTTTGTAATTTAAATTTCAATTAGGATTAAAAGGTCTTATTTGGGTTAGATATTTCAAGTATCAAATTTAAGTACAATCAATATGGACAGTTTAATTTACAAAATTTACTTAAGATTTTTACTTGGTAGATTTATTATAGGTACTTGGAATATTAAATTATGAGAAGAAAGGAAATTTTAAGTTGTTATACAATATTGTGTTAGCAATAAATTTCAGGACTGACCATTTAACTTGGCATCCATTTAATTCTGAATTCTTTTGTCGTTGAAGTTAATAACTAAGGAATATATCATAATATTGAACTCGGCTCTCATTTTACATTTATGTTTTTGATGAAATAAGAATTATAACTTATATGAGTCCCATTTATTACATTATATTACTGTAAGCCGCGCGTGTCTGTCGCTTACGATAATATATTTTATAATTTCTTCACAAACGATGATTAGAATAATATTAATAAAAAGTGGATTCTATAGTTATCAATAGGCATCTCTCCCTTTTGCAAAGTAGGCAAGGAGACGTGACTTATCACTTCATCTTCCACTTTCCATTCCAATAGAGATGTTTCGTATCGAGCGGCGGATACTCCACTCCCCTTGCAATCTGCGAAACCCTTATATTTGAAATATTATATTAAGAACAAGTTCTTGTGAACTGTATAACGATTGCGTGAAAAAGAATTCAATTTCTTCGTACTGTAATAACTGAATACATAAATGTATTTTTTTCACGATAGTAACGTTTTATATAAGGATTCAAGTATATTTTTTTGTAATATAACTTAGAGCAATGAGATTAAAAGGCAGCCGCACTAAAAAGATAACTAAAATCATTATATCGGGTTCAGTTTAATAATCGAATGGAAAGCAAGAAGAATTAATGAAATACAAAAAAATATCATTAACCTACAGAAGGTACATAATAATAATATATTAAATATTTATTTGTGATTTATTATCAATATTAAAAGTATAAAACTCGCATCGTCTCCCACCCATAAACTCGTAACAAAAGCAATCGGAAAGAGAACATTGATGTGAACAACACGAATCCAAGTTTAGCAGTTACCGGACTTATCGGTTTTACCACTTCTGAAACAATAGTACGATAAAACACGACGAAACTGGACTTCTGAAGTTTTATGATGCATGGCGACGTTGGATCTCCAAATTGGAAATCCTGGCAGCGGTATGTTACAGGATTTATAGTCTCTTTCTCATCTGACTTAAGTGAAATCAATTGAAATCTATTTTTAAAGAACAATTACACAAAAACCCTTTTCATTTTAATTAAAATTGATTTTTTTCTATTCCCCAATGAAAGCAAACGTTTTAAGTCGACTATAAAAATAATGAAAGGCAGCTTAATCATTCCGATCCACGAAACCTGTGGCGGACGGCGACTGGTACGCTATTCATTTATTATTTTTACAATCTTTGTCCTTAATAAAATCGTTAGTGAGATGGCAATTTCTTTTGTTAAGAGGCTTTTCAATAGTTTGCTGAATGTTGAAATGTTACAAAGTAGTTTTTTATTCATTTATAGACAAGAATAATCGATTCTGAATTGCAAAAGTTTTCCATATAGCTTATGCCGTCCTCCTTTTAGTTGTATATTTTTTCATTTTAAATTTGTTGTGGGAGAAACTTTGTGCAATATATCAGAATATAGTTTAAGAGTTAGCGACGTGACTGAGGTAATGAATTCCATTGCTGTACGATACGAAAACTTCTTCTGAAATGAATACTTAAGTATAAAAATCAAAATCAAATCATTAGTTTCACGCTGTATCCCGCATACAGCCGGATCGGCAGAGGGAACCGAAATCCCTTCCCTACTTACCGCAATTTTTTTCGGCGCTTTGAGTGTTGAGTGGCGGAACTCGACGCTGGGCAAACCTTGGTGCCAGAGAAATAGAAATGATTAGTCATTGTCTCGAGTGGGATCGAACCCATTACCGTCGCTTTACAGTCAGACGACCTCATTAAAAAATATGTGAATATTAAAAAACACAACAAATTAATATTTTCTACAAATATATAATTTGTTAATTAATTAATTAATATGTTTATTGCCGCCACACCGTACAGAGCTGTCACGTGGCTGTCAAAATATTATCCCTTTGAATTAAATCTCTGTATATTGTAGAAACGTAGCTGTAGAGCTTAATAAACCCAATCTCAGAGAAACGACAGAGAAAATAAATCAACCATTGTCGTCCACATTCCAACATACAAAATAATTTCATAACAATAATGTACTGAAAATGGCGGAACGAAAGCGTGTATGTACCTACTGTGTTTTTTAGTCATTATAAAATGTAATTTGTGAAATTTCGACAATTTGTTTTGACAAATTGTTAGGGAGGAATTCATTTTCATAATTTTTTGTACATATTTGTTTTGTGCTATTTCAAAAAGCATTTTATATTTTAAAAAGCACATCTTTTGTTGTTTCCTGTGTGACGTAATGAAACATTCCTTTTCTAAAGAACAATATCTATTAAGGCGGAATTTTGGTAATTCTGTCAAATAAAAATAATAATATTATACAAGTGTAATAATAAAGCATTTTTATATTCTACATAAAACTAAGTAATATTTATGGAATGTGTACAATTAAATCAAAAGAACAGACTAAATAATCGACATTTATAATTTAACAAATAGCATAAAAATCTATTCCACGCATACTGATATTCCGTTTCAAATGTGTAAAAGGGAAAGACATTCGTTTCAATATTAAACAGTTTATGGTATTTCAGGATCCACATAAAAGAGGGAATGAGGGGGAGGGTTATTGCTAAGGCGATTACGCACATGCGACTGCTGGCTCAGGTGGGTGTCGAAATTGTCGCCCATTACATCCGCTCTGCTGGAACATTTCATAGCAACTGATGTGAAATCGTTAGGAAATGGAATAAAATCCATGATTTAAGAAAGAAAATAATAATTCGCACGAACGCCTTTATTGCACGTTCATGTAAAAAAAAGCATATTGTTGTTTTTTTTTCCTTCTCGCACTAGTAGCGTAGGCCCTAGTGTTAAGACACTCCGCTGTCCATCGAATTCTGGAGGCACTGTGTGATGATCGGCGGGACTTACATCAAAAGAATTTGCCGGAAATACAATTCTATATGCGAGATACAGCGTGAAGCTGTATAGAAAATGATGAAATTGAAAAATTATTAAACCATCATAAAAATAGCAAAGAAAATCTCCAAATTTATGTCTTATCAAAGCTTACTACATCTAAAGCTTAATCAAAAACGTAAGTATTCAAATCATGTAACCAACCAACCACCCACGCCTCTATCTAATACGGCTCTAAATATCTCTTAGTACGGACTAGAAAAGGAAACAGCCAGAGGCTTAAACCTTTTAACAGCCGTTTTATTCAAGCCATATTTTGTAGTCGTCCTTTGATACTGTAATGTAGTAGGATTATGATAGTATACAGTACTGTTGAGCCTCCTAAACTGATTTGACTGAAATATACATTGTTTAAAATTTATTTACGAATATATTTTTAAATAACTATAAAATTTTCATATTTTTTTCTCTTTTTCTCTCCGTCGTATTTTGTCTCTGTCTATTCTAGGTTTTTATGACAAGTGTATGTAGGAAATGATTTTCGTGGTATTTTTGTTTATACATCGCAGACTTCTTTAGCGTAGCCGGGTACAAAGTTGCCGATTTTTTTTGTTTTATTTTGTTATATTTTTTTTTAATTAAGGAGATCGTTTTATTACCATACGCTGGTTAATCTATTTTTTTATTGTTTTAATGCTATTCTTTGTTTTTAATCGGGATTATTTCAATTTCAATTTGTATTTGAATTGTTCAAGGCGAAGACTTCTTACCAAGGCGAAGAAATAAAAATAATTCATTGTCCCAAATGAGAATCGAACCTCGACAATCGAACAGTCACATTTATAATCAAACACTATATAGTGTCACAATCAATTTCATATGCCAAGATTTCTTATTATTCCTGTTTTAATAATAAATCAAAACAATAAAATAATATCACTCACTATATTCTATATCACTAAAATAATAATAAATCACATAAATTTGAATACAGCCAGCTAAGAAAAGCAAAATACACTTTGGTACATTCATATCTCATAATTGCGAACTACCTAGCCCGGCTAGGGTTGTACATGAATGCCGTCCTGACGAGCTGATGGCTAGAGCGAGTACATATATATAGATAGCGCTTTTGATGAAACCATGATTACACCATACATACTCGTAAGTGCGCATACGTATTGATACATATGAATTTCTAGATGTGGCATTTATGGAATTAATAAATAAATAGCATTTTAGTATAAAAAACGTATTTGATACTAGATTTGTGATTGCCAGTTCAATTTCATTTTGGAGCATATATATATATTTAGCCTTAAAATTTTTGGTAAAAAATTATGGAAACCGTCGTAGATTAACGACTAAGTGTTAGACTGTAAATGAGAGGGATGTGAGGTCAATTCCTACTCGGGGGAACGAATTATTTTTAGTTCTCTGCTCTGGTAATAGGCTGTGCTTAAACAAAAGATTTCTTTTCGCATCCCTGCTATATGCTGCAACCAAGTGTGTAGCAGAAAGTAAAACATGTATAATTGTATATGTAATAAATAGTGAATATTCTGTACCTAATAAAAATATGTAAGAGAGTATTTTTGTTTATTTTTTAGATATATTTTTTAACAAATTCTTATGAAATTCATAAAAATTCCATTTTTATTGTGTTCCCATTAAAAATATTTTTTCTTCTTTTGTTTTTGTGCGAATATCTTCTTCAAAAGACACAATTCTGCCCTAAAACATATCTAAGATTCAAGACAAAACTAATAAAAAACTTCTAAATAATATTTTCTCGTACTCCATATAGTTGACACAACTATGTACAACGTTTCTACGAACTGACTAAAAAAACCATGTTGTTTTAATAACTGTAGAGTTGAATAGCTTTTTTCAATTAGAGTAAAAACATTGTGGTATTTAGATATGTACATATGTGTTTTTTGTTCATAGATATGATCAACAGAACTGCATTAGTTTTGTCATATATTTTTTAGAAATAGTAATACTAAAACTACTATAATAAATAACTATAAATTTAGATTTTTTTAACGAATCAGTATATACACTATAAAAATGTAACTTATTCTACTTACAAATACAGTATTTTTTTAATTAAAAGCTTTAATATAATTAGTATACTATCTTTGTAAAGCATCTGTGGAACTGCTTGTGAATTACACATTATGAGCTACCGTACTGACACTGTAGGCAACAGTACGTACGCACCTCGTTTTAATAAAGAAGAGTGTGCGAGGTCGCTATTCGAGCAGTATATTCAAATTTAATAAGCGAGCCTACGGTGGTTTAATAAATGAACAGCGGAGGCTTCGACGCATTTATTAAAACTTATCTAAATATTGCATTTGTCCTTTCCAAGCTTATGTAAATTAAATCAATGTGGCTTTCACTTTGCTTGCTTTTAAGTAAATATTTTGTAGTTCATATATATTAATGTTCTTTATTATTATTCGGCGATATATGTTGGTAAGTTGAGGCTAGTGGCGCAGGGGCACAAGCGTGTGACTCTACTGAGACACGTTGTGTATTAGATTCCCACGCAAGAAAATGAAATATTTAATATTCGCTGTGGCATTAAGGTGGTCAGCGCGGCGTTAAGCTCCGTCACTCAACATGCAATGCCTTCAGAACTGTGCGAGAAGTTGGGACCGGAGTGTGTAAACACTAAGGTATGATTAAGCTTACTCCCTCTGTATCAGCTGAAACTTTAGTAAGTACAATATATAGAGAAAATATATAGAGATATATAAACTTACAAAAGGTAAGTAAATATTTATCCAGTCAATCACTGTAGGTACTGCCGTATAATAGCCTGTGTCCGGTCACGCGTAGCAAAGCACCCTTAAGGCATTTGTAATTTAATTAGTAATTTCCTTAACAGGTACTGAAGTGTAAAAACAAGATAACAGACAAAATATATGAAATTTTCACGACCGTGTCTTCTTTCTTTCGTAGCTTCGTCTTGTTTTTTATTTTTTGTTAGAAACATAATAAAATAGCAAAATAAAATATGACGAATTTCAACGTTTCATTTTAAATAAATGTGTTAATTATATTTGCTAATGAAGAGCAATTTTGTAAGTAAGGCTATCAATCTTCTCACGACAGAATGATGTACGACCCCAGCTATCGGCAGGGGGCATATTTAGATATACCTCTGTTGACTAAATAATAAATGCATGTCATAAAATACAAAATTAATAAATTTCTTCTAGTACCTAATATCAAGACGCCATCGAGGCGTAGTGGAAGAGCATTAGGTTGTAAAGGCGCTATGGCTGTGAGTTCGTTCTCTACTCGGGGGAATGTTTACCTATATTGAAATTGATTTAATAAGTAAAACAAAGCGGAGAGCGTAAAACAAAGAGTCTTAGTTATACAATTCTCTATTTAGAGAATAGAAGTCAAATAGAAGTTTGTAAAATATAATGAAACTGTCATTCTATCTGCTAAATACATCGAAGTAGTAAAGTTAATATTTGCTTTTAATCGACTGTTTTCTTTTATTTATATAATAAAGTAACTTATTTTATTTTAAGGATAGTTGTTAAATTCTATTTCGACATTTATGTCACGTTAAATTAACTTAATAAATATTCCTTATATTTTCTTCTTTCTTTTTTGAAAATAGGCCATCTAAGTAGGCCTTAATGTAAAATATGCATCGTATAATAGTGAAGTGTATTCGCTTCCGAATACAGTTTACCACAAAATATTGGCATATAAAGTAAAGTTTCTATCCTATCTACAAAGGCTGTCAAGGTAATCCCTGTGAGAGCATGATAAAATATTTGTTTATAACCATGTCAAGTAGGAGAACATTGTTTGTGCAAACGTGATTGAATGGAAGTTTAGAGAATGTGTGTTTTTGGATCTTCTTTTGTATGTTTCTTATATTTTATTTTATTAAATGTATTGTAATATGAAAATGTTTATTTATGAAAGAAGCAAAGATGTATAAGTATTTGGCGGAACACTAGTTTTTCTGGTTTTCCTCTGCCTACCCTGCTTTGTACGATACAGCATTAAAACAAAAATAAAAATGGAAAAATATTAATATTAAAACCCTACGCACATCTCTCAAATAAAAAGAACAGCGAGGGGGACTAGCGCTGGCTATGAATATGCCACAGTGATTAAAATACATTATCGTCAAGGACTTAGTATTATACAGAGGCATTAAGTATTAGACGTTTCATTAGGAATCCCAAATATTCTATGAGGATTACGTAAGTCGCTTCCATTAGTGTGACAATAGCTGCCGGCATAATCTGCGCTCATCTCATTAATTTTACACCTGTCTTCGTCGCTGTCGGTTCAAAACTTTAAGGTACCTGGCTACTTATTTAGTATGGAATAATTTGTTTCTTAGCTAATTTTGAAATAGTAGTAGGGTATTCGAAATTTGTTAAGGGAATTACAGATTTTTATTCTCAGATGCACACTATCTCTCACATATAGCAGAGTAGGCAGAGGGAAGTCAGTGTTAAGACACTCCGGTTCCGGTTTTTCCTGCATTGGATATTAATTGGAGGAATTCAACGCCGCGCTTTTGCAGCGTCACCAGAGCTTAGAAACGAAATCTCTTGGGAATTGAACCCACAATCGTCGCGCTTACAGTCATGTGGAATGACTAGCAGATAAATGATTAGCAGATTCATCGCGCTACGGCGGCCTTAATTAATGTTTGCTTAATAATTAATATAAGTATATTCTTTCGAGTGGGATAGTATAACCAAGTAGGAGAATGATAAGAGTAAAATAGAGTGATTAATTAACCCTTTCTATCTCAATTTCGAAAAATATAGAAAAAATGATAATGAAGGCTTTCACAAGTGTAGCTTCGTTGTATTTCTAATTAAGTCATTTTTTCATATTTTTTATGTTCAATATTTTATGTTTTCTGAATTCGTAATGTAATTCTATTTCAATTAAAGAAAAATAATAATAAAGGATAATATAATTAATTTTGGAAATTTATAGAATATACAAAAAAAATACGTGCACAGCTTAAACAAGGCTTACATTAAGCTTTTAGCAATTTTCATAGATACATTTCGAATATTTATTGAACTGAAAAAAATGAATAATGTTTCTCTACCAGAGTACTGTCAAGACCAAACGCTGTTAGCGTCGACATAAAACAAGATACAAAATAGGTAGTAAATATAAAACTCTGTAACTTCTTAACGGTCGTAAGACTAAAATATAGAGCTTAAGAATTTTAATGTATCCCATCTTTGTAAGTGTAATGAGTCTAAGGATATAAAATAAAATATACTTCCAAATAATATGTATATGAAAAATTATTAATTATTATTACGTCTTCTTATTATTACAAGGAGAAAACAAATTATCATAGCGCAAATAATCGACTGGAACATCGAGAAATAAGTTTAATTTTTTCTTTCTCGTAGGACGAAGAACTACGTTTTACAAGTTTAACCACTCGACGAGAACGAAGTGTTTTGACACTAGATAGATTGTTTTGACACTTATCGCTTTTAGAAGTAAAAGCTGAAAACATACATAAGTCACTCTATTTTCACTATTTTATATGTTTTGGTCTATTTTTAATTTAACATTGGTACAGAAATACTAATAGTGATTATATAAATAATATTATATAAATAATCTTTGCCTGAACCTTTTGATATAATCTTAAAAATATTTGAGAATTGTTATTACAACTTTACAAAGTATCATGGAAATATAATATAGAAATTGATTATTTTCGAATTTCAAAACATTTAACAAACTTTCCCTCATAAAGCCCAAACATAAACTTTATTCTTAACAACGATTCTAAGCATTAATAGCGGAATTATTGAAAAGATATTTGAACTTTATGCCGGATTATCCGGCTCTAACGAAGAGATATAACCGGACGCGCTCCGACTGATAAGGAAACCGGATCTTGTATCCTAACGAACCATTAGTTACGTGCTTATCGACATTCGGGAACCCAATGCCTTGTTTTCTAAAAGATTTACTATAAATATTAAGTAATAATAAATGATGAAATTTGTAAAGTTGAAAATTTTGTATGTTATGTTAATTTTATCCATAATTTTACATTTAAACATTTGAATAACAATATTTTTTAAAATATTTGAAATCTATATCTTTGATGGTTAGATATAGACATTTTGTAGTTGTCTCTCTTAGCCTTGGTATATTAAAATTTGATTTAAATACATAAAAGAAAACATAAACCTGAAAGTACTGAAATACTGTACAAAATATCCTGCTACGAGTACGTTTAAAGTTTTATATGGAATTTCGGTATACTGTAAGCTGCATATTTCGAGTTGAATTTTTTTTAATAATATATCACGCTTAAGCTTAACAGCACCAGCTTAGCCCTTGTTTCTGTAATATTTTGTATAACCTTAAAAATATCATGGTAGTAGAAAAAGATTATAAAAAAAACCTACTCTTATAAGTTAGGTAAAAGATTACATGCAAAAATGGCTTTTAAGATATAAATAAAGTTATCAGTACATTATATATCACTATTAAGAAAGCTATTACTACAGGACGTAAAGGAAGGTAAAGCATATTTAGAGTTCACACCCTTACTACGTCCTGGATACACGAGGCCGCAGGGTTAAATATCTCGTAAGTATGAAAGATATTGGCTTCTCGGTACTTAGTACGGGGTTAGGTTAAAGTACGTGAAATATGAGAGGAGATACTAAAAATATAAGAAGATATATCATATTTACCATAATAAGCTTTTCATGTAGAAGCTGTTTTACATAAATTATGAAAGGTATTTTCTGTTTTGTTCGAATTGAATATTATGTTTGTGTAGTATTTTGTAAATAATATTAGTAGGTTATATTTAAAAGGATTTTTTTTTTTTCTTCTATATATAGTTTTTTCTTATTTTTTATGCCAAAGTTTGTCACTGTAGAGGGAAAGAGAAATTATAGCCAAATAGTGTACATATAAACTAAGATATTTTTTAAGTTAATTATCATATTTTTAAGTTAAGTAAATTGTGCTAACCAATTTCTATACGATGTTTTTATAGACTTTTATAATAAGAATTAATATTGCTAAAAACAAAAGTAAGTCCCTCTATTTTCTAACAACCAATGTATCATGTATGTCATGACTCTCCGCGAAATTTCCGGAACATTGCGTGTTGAGTGGCAGAGCTCAACGCCGCGCTTCATCTTGTTACCAGACCGACAGACATCCTGTAAGATATATAGAATAAAAAGGGAAGATATATAAAATGAAAATAATAAATAGTTGTATCGGAGAAATTTCCCCGAGTGGGAATTGAATCCACAACCGTCGCGCTTACAGTCACACACTGCGCCATAACGGCCTCAAATTTTAATTCAAATTCAAATTCAAATACAAAATATTCTTTATTCAAATAGGCAATTATTATAAGCACTTTTGAATCGTCGAATGAACATATGAACAAAAAGCTACCACCGGTTCGGAAGGCAGTTCTGCTGAGAAGAGCCGGCAAGAAACTCAACAGTTGCTCTTTTCAAAATCAATGGTACAATCTATAAACATTAGCTGGCAGCTATCCTGCATTACATTCAATAGACATTAATTCCATACATGCTTATCCTCTAAATATTCTTGAACAGTGTAATACGCTTTACTTGTTAGAATTTTTTTTACAAATATTTTAAAATTTTGGTAGTGGCAAACTAAGAATACACTGCGGAATTTTATTATATACACATATACTCAGACCCATAAAGGATTTACTAACTTTTTGGAGGCGAAAGCTTGGTGTAATATAAACATATATAAGTTGATATATTCATATTGCGATATTTTAATGATGCAACTAGAAACGTCTTACCTTTGAAGGTTTCCACTTAAAGTAATTGCTTCGCCAGTAATGGCCAAGATGTGTCTATTTACTGGCATACTGTATATCAAAGTGTTCAACTTTTCATTCGACATTTAGTAGAATATTTTATTCATTTTCAGAATACACCAAATATACTTCGTGAATTTATTTCGTACTGTGTAATACATAATTTAAATTTTTTTTTCAGCTTCCCGCACATACAAGTGTAGGTAGAGGGAACCTGGGAACCTAGTGTTAAGACTTAGTAATACCTAGGTTACCATACGGGTAACCTGATGGCAAGTGATCACTGCCCCCGACTCCATGTGACACTAGAGGAGCTACAGGCGCGTTTTGTATACATTTTGTGTATATGTACTACATTTTGTTAAGTATTTATACACATTTTTACTTATATTCTACTCTTAAGCTGAACTTATAAACAAATAAAAATAAATATAACTCCAATGTAATTTGTCACTCAGTAAACGTCATAGCAAAAATTTGCATCAGCAAATAAAACATAAAAATTACAATTTTAAATCACCTTTGAAAAGGAAACGAATTTGCCTCAAATCGATATTAGACAATTTTGATTTGTTTGATCGAGAATTCAACGGGATGACAGCATTAAAAAATAATCAAAAGTATTAATATTTTCATTTATTTACTCTAGCACTAAGGAAAAATCCTTAAAATTTGGAAATGTCTTAGAAATGTCTTAAAAAAATAGGCAGAAAGTGGAAAATGGAGTGTCTTACACACTTTCCTTTGTCTAGGGTAGACTTAATGCAGGATACAATGTGATTCATTAACTTAATAGGCACAATCGTTGGCAAATGATATTTTGGCTTTGTTTCTTTAATGTAAGAATAATGAAACCTAAAGAAAGATAGACAGAAAGCGTGTAATGAATCTATAATTGCCTTTCTTTTGCTTCGTGTAACATCTTGAGTTACAAGGGAAGTGCTTCCGTTTATAAAAACAGAATTGTGACCTTGTTTTTCTAATTAGCTTTGTTAATGAAATGTTCTTTTGTATTAAATAAATAATATTTCGGGGTCTTGAATTTAATTACGCTGTTGGACATTTGATACAAGAAAAAATAATGAGGAAACGACGTAATATGTTTCGGAATAGACCTTTGCTAAATAAATTTGCTTTAAAGAATGTTATATTTTTACATAATGTAAAAGAGCCCGGTGTACCTCAGTAGCACAAAATGTGACTGTAAAAACGATTTAATTCGATCCCCATTCGAGAAAATGAAATATTTATTTACATTTATATTTTCATTTCTTCGCACTGGTGTAATACATCCAGCACTCCAGAAGTGTGGAACGTAGTGTCTTAACAGGAAGTTCCCTCTGCCTACCCTGCTGTATGCGGGACACAGAGTGAACCTGAAAAAAAAAGTAAGAAAAAGTAAGAAATATTAAATTTGAATTCTCACGCAACTAATCTTTCAGCAAAATATAAAATAATTTTAAATTTATAAAAGGTAGGTTGTTATTGAATATTACAGCAAAAGTTGAAGTCTTCGAGCACGTATTGTAGGGCAGATGCTTAAAACTTTTCAAGCTGCATCGATTGAGAGGCGTACTTTAAAGAAGTAAGTATCTAAAAGCTTTTCCGAGGTTGTATTGAACTGTTGACAAGCCACTCGAAGACTGGAAGGGAAGGAAGCGTTTACTTTGGTGAGATGTCAAGTAAAACATTCATCTAAGGAGTCGTGTTCTTAGTGTTCTATCTATAGGTTATTTGACGCTATGCAAATTAACATTAATGTAATTTATTTTAGTTGTAGAATGTAAAAAAATATGTACTGAAAAATATTTGAATCAAAAAAAAAACCTTTAAAACTCTTTTAGTTACCTTTAAATTTTGGGACAGTAGTCAATAAATAAAATAATACAAATAAACATAAACATATAAATTGCATGCATCCCGTACAGAAATGTTAATTTAATAAACATTTTATTTTAATCAAGATAATAAAGCGCTAAAAAATAAAAAATATTACTTTGGGGAAAATGGGAGAAGCAACTTATTTAAATTGACAGAAGCAACTTATCTGAATTGACATTGACATTTTCTCATAGCATCTAGATACTGTTAACACTGTTAGTTACATTGTCGCTTTTTAAAACATTCTTTGAGTTCGTTATGTTAGTATTTTTTGTTGTTTACATCTTGAGCAGCTTACGTCAAAAAGGAAAAAAAATCGAAAACTTAGATTTTTCATTGGACGTAGGTATAAAAGATTAATATGAAAATTAGAAAATATAATTAATTTTAAATTAAACTATTAACCGGATTAATCGCGTATATTTAGTTGTCTTCAGTTCTTGAGACCAGTGAAAACTAATATTCATATATATGTATATGCAGCATACAAACTAGATTGTGACTGTGGCTTACTATACATCGGTCAAACAAAGAGAAGCATCTGTGTTAGGGTGAAGGAACACATCTCCGATATCAAGAATGGGCATGTATCGAAGTCAGCTGTGTGTGAGCACACTGTGGATATGCCCAGCCATTACATAACGTTTGATAAGCCCCAAATCTTCGGTGAGGAAAACAGATATATTCCTAGAGAGATCCGCTAGGCTCTTGAAATACAAAAACATACTAATTTCAATTTTCTACAACCTGGGACCCACTTATAAAATCTTTGAAGTCTTTGAAGTCTCTGAAGTCCCATACCAGAAAGCAATATATAGTCATGCAGCAGCAAGCAGGATTCTGCAGGAATCCAAGCAAAGTGTTCGAAGCGTCGAATTCACAAAAACCTGATTTTAATAATAATTAAAAAAATAATAATATGTGTGTAGCGTGAAACTGTCTTCTGTGCTAAGTAAGTGCTAAGTAGAAAGTGTTAATAATAAAGTGTTTTAAACAGTGAATGTTATAAACATTCACGTTGATCTAATCAGTAAGGCCACTCTTCACTTGTTCATATACATATCTCTCTACGCGTCCCGAGTCGTTTACTCTCGAGTAGAATGTTCTCGAAAAAGGCTGAAACTATTGGAGTTATGGGTCCAGAGGTATGTATATAATAGATTACTATACGATGTCAGAAACACTCCTAGTATAAACGTCTTTAAATACAAATTGAAGAAATGGTTAATTGAGAAATCATTTTATAGCTAAATATATTTGTTTAAATACAGTTCCTATTCTAATTCTGCCATTCCATTGTTAATGATAGTCTCATAGAACGATTTATTCTACAAAACCAATATAAACCAATGCAGTGTTTACCTGAAACACCGTTTTCACGTAACGAACAGGCTCCGTTGGATTTGTCATGCTTTAAAGCGCTCAATCCTATCGATAAGAGTATTACAGCGGGAAACAAAATGAAGCGCACGCTCTGTTTAGGTATTTAGTATAGGGTATTCTAATACTTTAGATAGAATTGCAAGATTTTGGGATAACTATTATAATCTATATATATAAAATCGAAAGGTCACTCACTCATCACGAAATCTCAGAAACTACATGTGCTAGGAATCTGAAATTTTGCATAGGAGTTATTTATAGGACGTAGGTGCTCGCTAAGACGGGAAATTGCAATATTCGACTTCCAAGGGGTTGTTTTTGGGGTTGAAAGTTTGTATGAAACTTCGTTACTACTTCGTACTCATGGAGACAGAAATTAATAATAACGTAGTTCACGCAGGCAAAGCCGCGGGCGGGCCGCTAGTATAATATGAATGTACTATATATGTAAGAGAATGTACTGATACTTATTACATCAACCAAAATGCTAATGGCAGTTAGCCTTCGGTTCACACGATTGTGCTTCTGGATCGGGGAACACAGGTACAAACATGTGTGAAGTGTAAGCGTGATGGTTGTGAGATCGATTCCCACTCGGGCAAAGTGGTGAATATTTTTATTTCTTCGTTTTGGTAATGGTGTGGGGTGCGAGATAAAGTAGAAAAGCGAGTAGTTCCACGCACTCAACACGCAATGCGTTGAGAAATTGGAGAAAAATGGGATACAAAAGAATTTACCGGCAACGAAGTTTCTTAATTAGTTTCCTATGTTTCTTCAGTCGTTTAAGTTTGACACTAATATAATACAATTGCCTGTTCCTATTGAAACAAAAAACATTGTTTAATCCGTGAAGGTAGTGGCAGAAATGTAGGACGAATTAAAAAAATAGTGAAACATAAATACTTCACTTAAAATTCTTAGCTGGAGCCGAGTTCCTGGGTAAGTGTATTTTTTTCAATCGAAATACTAAAATACACAAGTCACATTTCTTTCCTTCTTTTATTTTAACTTGAGGGGACGGACGGAAAGTTTGTAGATTCAAATTACATTGTTATATTTATAAAAACAGGCCGCTGTAGTGCAGTGGTACAAGTGTGCGACTGTAAACGCGACAGGTGGGTTCGATTCCTACTGGGGGAATAAAATTTTTTTTTTTCATTACTCGCTCTGGTAACAAGACAGCGCTCGGCGTTGAGTTACTCAACGCAATACTTCGAGAATTTTGCTGAAAGTGAAGAATGGAAGTGCCTTAATGGGTACTGAATGTCTTAAAACCAGGTTCCCTCTGTATATCTTGGTATGTACGGGATACAGCCAAAAAAATAATATTACAAGTATTTTTCCAATTGTCAGTCAAAAATATTTGAAATTACCAATTTATCACACTAGGTTTCCTCTGCCACTCAGCTGAGGGAAACAACATGAAAGTAAAAAAATACATTTTACTATCCCATAGTTAAAGGCATATAACATTACTTATTCATGATACATATAGCGTTACAAGTAATCTTACATATCCGATAAAACTGGTCAGTCGTCCCCTACAAGCCGGCCTTGAACTGTAAGTTAGGGAAAGATCCCTCTATCCTCAAAGGCAGCTATTTGAATTGCTAATATTCGATGGCTATGGCTATTTGAGTTTTGTATTCTGAAGAAACTTTATCTTTTCCTCTTTATTTACTTCTTACATTACAGTTTAGGGAACCTTATAAACAGGAAATATACAAGGGATAAAAAGGGATCAAACTTTAATAATCTACTAAATAAACTTTTGGAATATATGTTTTTGTTTGTTTATATATTATTTTTATTTCTTATACGTGATCTTAGCACAGTTGAGAAATATAAGGGTTATTGATTCAATTTTTTATACAAGGAAATATTCATAACTTATAACGTTTTCGTTTACGACCCGCTTCCACGAACAATTCAAGAGTATAAATTTTATACTTTTCATTTTATTTCAAATGCTATACAATGAACTTTATATTTATGAAAAAAATAAACATTCCCTCAGTCCATATTTAACGAGTACAATAATATACTGACTGATGTAAAACAAAGTCGGAATAAAACTGGTTAGTCTCTTTTTACGGTGAATTGAACTAAAAGGCTTTCAGAAGCAGACAGTGCCGGATGTGGACGGAGCCGGTATTCCGGCTTTAGAAGCACCGGTTTTACATGCATTTTTTCTGGTGACCTCTTATACTTTATGGTTGTATAAATCTCGCTGATACAAAATTTTACGAATATATTTTTGCTAAGTAATGTTTTTAAATTTATTTCACTTGTTTTTTTAATTTTGTGTTTAGTGTATTTTTATAACTTTTATTGGTTCACGTTGTTCTAAGGTCCGTTAATTTTTTTAATAATAAATGGGGAAAACTGAGAGTTAACATTGTTTTGGTACATTTATACCGATTTTCGTATTGTTACAATATGAACGGAATTCTCTACAGCTGCAGGCTGTAAAATAGTCTCTTTACAGAGACCACTCAACCTATATGGGAGTAGGAGCTGGCATGTCGCCTTGGTTTGACATGCAATCATATGCGCCACGGGGGCTTGGTGTTTCAATTTGTGTTTGGGCAGCTGTCTCCAAGGCGTGAAACAAAGTGACACAAGGGACCTGGAGGTAAATTACCTGCTGTACGCAAATTTTGCACTACTCATCATCAGAATACGAGTTGCAGGCATTACTTTTTCGATGAAAAGGTGTGAAGGTCAGCTTAAATGATAAGATTTTACAACAAGTGGATGAAGTGATGTATTTGGGAAGTATATTTATATAGTAGAGATGGTATGTACAAAAGAGAATTACTACACTGATCTTCACATATCACAGTATCGATGGTACTGGGGAACATCTCTTAAAATACGATCTGATCTCTAGACGAGATCTACTCAGCCAGGAATAAAAATAAGCAAAAAAATTGTTGATTTTAGTATTTTCATAGTACCTTACTAATTTAAAATATTTTAATTAGATTAAAGTAGGACTTTGGGAAATTTATACTTTACTTAATTTAGTGTCATTATTCTTTGTTCGTAGACTGGGGATCGTTTGTACGCTACGATGACAAAGACTGGAATTTCTAATTAATAGTACTTGGTCGGTAGCTTATAATGATGCAGATGAATTTGATCTTTACCATGTCAATAAGTAATTAATTTTCTTTCAAAGGAATATTTTACCTACAACGAACTTTTTTAAATTTTTTTGAGTATATGCTAAGATCAGAAAGGAAAGTTGTAAAGCTTGAAAAGGTGTTTTTTTCCATGGGTTTTCTCTGTTTTTTAACCGTCACATATATCGGAAATATTTGTCTCTTACAAAAAAGTGAAATTAAAGCAGCCAATTCGATTTCTATTCAAATGAAGTTAGGAAATGTTACAAAACTACAATTAGAACAAGGGTGCTTGTGTAAGCGATTAGGATAATTTTCGCAGAAGCAAGTTGGCTCCATGTTTGAAGTGCCATTTCATATTATTTCCACGTAAAGATCTTCTTGGTGTTTCATAAAAAAATCCATAAAAAACATATTTTATAATAAAAAGTAATATAACTTGTTATAATTAATCAAAGAAGAAAACAGAGTTTTTTTTAAATAAATAATAATATAAGTATTTTTTTAATCATACTTTAAATCTACCTCGATATATTTTTTGTATATTTCTGATATTACATATTTGAAGCTCTTTTAAATTTAAAAATTCTGAAAAAGCTTTAATAGGATAGGTCAGTTTAAATTATGCAGTACCTGGTCAGCCACAGTGGGGCCATAATTTAAATGCATGCCGCTGACAGAACGGTGCTTACTATAAAATATGACTTACAATAGCTAAGTAATAATTTTGCAGCAACTAGCCTCTATTTGTACTCAAAGGGGAATTAACTCTCAATCTCGAAGTTTCAACTCATGTATTATTCATATATCCCAGATTATGTCCGGGATCATTCATGTTTCAGAAACTTGTGGGAAAAGTTATTATTGTTGGTGTTTTCTTTAATTTGCCTTAGGCCATCTATTTCCCGAATATAGCAGGGTTGACAGTGGGGAACCTAGTGTTCTGACACTCCATTCCTTACTATACTACGAAATTTTAAAGCGTTGCGTGTTGAGCGGTATTCACGTTTTATCTTAATACCAGAACGCAGAAATAAAAAGGAGGAATTATTAATAAATAAAAATTCATTCCACCGAATGGAAATAGAACCCGCAACTGACACATTACATTCACAGGCTTGTACCACTGCCTCACGGTCTCGAAGCTTCAAGTCATGTTTTATTCGTATATTGGGATATAATTTGGGCATGTCTTGGTTCATTCCAATCATACTTTATGTGTGGAAGTAACAAAGTAGAATATAATTAGTAGTTTCTTTTTATACATCATATGACGAGATGTCTTGCGCCATCGAAAATCACCCATTCCTCATCTTAAGGTTTTTATACGTTTCATAAAAATGAAAATATACTACTGTGAATTGATTAAATTGTAGCATTAGCGTTTTAATGCTATTTATTTTAATAAAACTAAAAATATTTTAAACTTCAAATGTAATAACATTCTCGATACAATTTCCAATATATTTTCTCCAAAGAATTTCTCATTTATTACGTCAAATAAGTTAATTGTTCAGAGCGGGCAGAGCAGCGTTCAGGAAGCCGGATATCCGGTCTTAGTATTGCTGCAAAAGTGGCCAACGAAGTATGTTGAGAAATTCAACTACTGCAAGGATTTATATTTATTTTTCTTATTTATTTCATATTTTGTAGCAACGATGTCTTGAACAATTCAATATAGTATTATGTATGTATTCTATTGTATTAAAAAAATATGGGTGTTTTTTGAAATTAAGAACGTAGTATTTTTAAATTCTATCTTAAATGCATTCATGCACAAAAACATGTTTATATGTAAAATGTATAAATAAAAAATGTACTAATTATAATTTTCTTAAAAAATTACACAACATTTCCTACCTGTCATATTTTTACACCTCTATGAAATACATTTTTATATGTGAAATAAATTAAATATATATTTATCTTTCTATTCTTCGTAATATTTGAAATATATAAACATTATAATTTAATACACAAACTAAAAATAATTTAAAATACGCTCACATCGTTGGTTTGCGTCACATTTTATATTTAACGATAGTGCCAAAGTTAGATTAAAGCACCTAACATAAAGTTTACGTCCCAAGACAAGGACACGTCCCATCCTGCAGTGCTTGGCTCTTTTCCAGTCATTGCTTATAGTAAAACCGTGTTCGGATCGCTTTAACAGTTCATAAAAAAAATTAGTTATCTTTACTAATATTATTTTTTTTCCTTACTTTCACATAGCAGGGTAGGTAGAGGGAACCTGGGAACCTGTTATATAGTATTGCATTCCCATTGAACCGCTTCCGTTCCCTACTTTATTGTTATCCACTAAATTGCGGAGGCATTACGTGTTGAATGACGGAGCTCTACGTTACGAGCAAAGCGAGAAATAAATATGTATTTCATTTCTTCAAGTGAGAATCGAACCTATAATTGTCATAGCCACACTTATGCGCCACGACTGGAATTTATAATTTTACAAATAGGTTAACCTAGACGAGCCTAGATCAAGCTCTAGTTCGAATGAAATTTCATTACGGAGATTACGGAGAGCTTTACTAAAACCTGACATACTTAACATTACAAGAATTTTGCTCAATAAGAGATAAGATAATCGATATACAACGTTATACTTATTCCTATGTTTCATTTCAGACCGTAACAGTCGCAGTCGTAAAAATTTACGAGATTTTAACGATCTTATATACATACAGCTTCTGTGTATAGTTGATATTGCGATAGCTCTTTGTTGTATATCTTTGAGGTGAGTAGTATTAGATAGCGACAGGTTGTGAGTTCGATTTCCACTGTAGGAAAATAAATATTTAATAATTTAATTTCTTCGCTCTCGTGATGATGAGTTCCACTACTCATCACACAATTACTCCAGAACTCCGCCGAAAATGGGAAATAGAAGTGTATGAATGGGAACGAAGTGTTTCAACACTAGGTTCCCTCTACCTACCCTGCTATGTGCGTGTTACAGCTTGCAAATCTATATTGTTATCTCGTATATAAATACTTACTAAAATTTTTAGTCTTTGATATAAATTTGTATCACGTTTTCAGTTTTACGATAGTGCCAAAGTTAGATTTCTCTTGGTTTATTTGGAGTCAAGAGCACAGCTTATTTTGGCAGGACTTGGCACCTATCCCTGAACAGGCATGATCTGTTTTTTTAGTATTCTGTTAAAGTGTCATTGGCATCGTTACTTGCTCGGTGGACGTTTCAGGGCAAACATTTCGGCATGAAATATTTTCGACTGAGTTTCGGACAGCTCTACAAATTATAATTTATGTTCTTTGTGTTCATATGAACTGTGTTTCTGTCATAGCTATAGATATAAAGCATATATAGTGGAATCAATGCTCAAAACTCTTTGTGAGTTATTCGTGTAGTCTCCATTTTTCATTGTTAGTTATTGTTGTTTTTGTTTTCTTGTTATAAAGCGAGCGCTACAATTTCGTAGCGTTATAATTTAATTATTTGTTTTTGTGAAGTAATTAGCTCTATGTAGGAAAAGTGATATTTTAATTAAAATTTAATTAATAATAGGTTTTGAGAATTGTTTTTAATGAAAAAAATAAATTTTATAAATAAAATAAACTATTATTTATTTAAGACATAAGAAATTCTTATACTGTAATTGTTTTTGTACAGTTTTTTTGCTATATATATTTTTTAATTACTTAGGTAAAAAAAAACTATAGATAGATAGATAGATAAATAAAAATAGATAAAATACTAAAATCGTCTAGAAACAATACAAACATTAACACGAGTATAATAGAAACGGATCTGTTCTAGCGCAGTTGCGGCGAGGGCCAGAAATTGGATAATTTGGAATTGTCTCGCCGCCGACTGCTGTTCTCCTAAAACGTGACTTGCATTGCACTCTACGTATGTCGGCTGAATATAGATACAGCCAATACCGTTTAATATGTGTATCTATTTATATATAGACTAGTGGACCCGAACGCGGCTACGCCCGCTTGAACTATACGAATATTTATTAAATATCTTTATGAAATCATTGTCAGTTTTCAAAAGAGAGATGCAAGCTCATTTTGAGTGACGTTTTCTAACAACAAACTTTGCAAATCGTTGCTTAGCAACGACGCTTGTTATTAACATGGCGGAATAAATTGCATGTCAAATTAATTAAATATTTTAATATATTGGTATATATCGAAAATATTACAAATATGAGAGAAAAAAGTATCCTATGTTTATCCCGAGACCCTCAAGTATCTCTATATGAGTATTTTATCACAATTAAATTAGCGGTTTGGCCCTGATAGCGTAAAAGACAGACAAACAGACAGACAGACAGAGTTACTTTCGAATTTATAATATAGGTATGGATTCTTTGAGAAAATAATATGAATCAAATTAGTTCATTTTATTATATATCCGTTTTATCATGAAGTTATCTGATAGAGAACCATTGCTATCGACATAGTCCAAAGGATTAACAGGCTGAAGTGGAAAGGGGCTGGTCACATTTGCCGCAGAACCGATTACCGTTGGGGTAAGCGCGTTCTAGAGTGGACACCACGCCTCGGCAAGCGTAATGTAGGACGTCCTCCAGCTAGATGGGGTGACGATATTCGCAGCGGCTGGATGCGAAGAGCTGAAGATCGAGCTCAGTGGCGTGCCATTGGACAGGCCTATGTCCAGCACTGCTGGACGAGGACAGGCTGATGATGACATTATATATTTAATTTATAAATGTTGAAATTCTGAAAATAGATTATAATTATTTTTGCATTTTAAATTTTCTTTTATTTATAATTTTTCAAATTATGTGTTTTTGTACAGGACCTAAGTAAGTAAGTAGCAAATATGTTTAAAATAAATATATATATACATAAATCATTTACTTGCACGTATTACTGTGGAAGCGTAGTATTGTAGTTGCAGTAGAAGCAAATTATATTTATTTTATTTTTCTTAAGAATTGACTTAGCTATCCTTTGTAGTAAGTAGATAGTTAAAATTTAACATAAAGTATTTTAGAATGCAATGTTTACAATCAAATTAATCATTCAATTACTTTTGTATATATATAATAAACATTTTATCTTCTCTTCTTGGTACAGTTTCAGCTGAAATTATTTACGACATGATGGTAGGTAATATACATTTATATGAGTTTCGTTAATATTAATGCAAAAAAGCCAGTTATATAATAATATACAACTTAATAATAAAAACATATTATATTTATACAATGAAAAATAAAATATAGAGCGCAATATTTTATGAAAGATTTATATACAAAATAAATAATAATATATTAAAATGTCCGTGTAACTATATTAAATTTCACAACGTGTTATTTCAATTACAATTACGAAGCTCCATTCATTAAAATTGAGTGCATGCATTATTTTACGTAATCTACTGCTACATAAAAAATGTAAAAATTAATTTAACTCAGCTTCACCATGTTTCCTGCACACAGCTGCCAGACGAAACCTAGTGTTAAGACACTACGTTTCACGTTTTTCTCCGATTTTTTTGAGGCACTGTCTTTGCCGAAATTCTTCACTTCCCCGAGTGGAAATCGAACCCAGAACCGTCGCGTTACAGCAATGACACGCAAAAATGTAGTTTCATATCATATAAATGTGTCAGTAAAAACCTGAGTTGTAATACAAGTCACGTTTCGAGTGAACAACAGCCACCCCGTGGGATGATTCTAAATGATCGTTCTTCAGCGCCACCGCGTCGCTGATAGCTTTACGCGAACCCATTCTTTTAAATTAACTGCTATTATGGTTACTTTAAAAGAAGAATGTATAAAATGAAAAATATCACATACAAAAAAGTTGTAATTGGAACTAAATTTGAATAAAAATCGATTATGATAATAATTTCATCTAGTACTTTTGTTTATAAGAACATGTTTCTATCGATTTTTGTAATATTCATCCGTGAATGTTTTTGCTATACCTATGTACATTCTTAGAAGAGTATCATGTCTCACACAGCCGCAATAGGGACGCTAACGGAAGGCTTGTTCCACGAATTCAATTAGCTTGGCGAGCAACAGAACACGCAATACTTGGCTTTTCTGTGACAGATTTTCTCTGTGACATTTGAATGTGATGCGATGGATGCGTGGGAATCGAACCCACAGCCGTTGCTTTTACACTCTCACGTTTATACCATACCTCCACGACGGCCTAAATTAATTCTAAACAAATTAAATATTTTAATCAGCAGATTAATGTATTTAACTTATATATAAATACTAGAGGACGTGCGCAGCTTCGCTTGTTTATTTAGGGGTGAATTCGAATTAACCATCAAATATAACTTATAATTATATAAATATTTTTAAAGAGTCTAAATTTCAAATTTTATAACAATCGGTGGCGATTTAAGAATTTTTCCATACAAACTTTCAACTCCTTATTTTTACCCTTAAGGGAAGAATTCTGGAAAACCATGAAACATGTGTTCAATTAAATATTTTAAGAGTCTGAATTTCAAATTTTATAAGAATCCGTGGTGCTTTAAAGATTTTTCCATACAAACTTTCAACCCCTATTTCACCCCTTTAGGGTTAAACTTTTTCAAAATCCCCCATTAGTGGATGTCCAAATTACCAAAGTAAGCATTTGTCCAAATTTCACGTTTCTACCATCAGCGGTTACGGCTGTGCGTGCGTCTTACCTTAGTCAGTGAAGACAAGTCCTTTTATATATATAGATTATTTGAAAAAAAATGTAAGAAATAAAATATAATTCACTATAAGGTCAAAATTAAAACGTAGATGAATATTATAACAAAAAAAGTTTAAATTACTTTGCTAAACTTTTACCTCATTGTTCCATTTTGCATGTATACCTCATAATTTGCCTGCCGGCGTCGGTCACGTAAATAAATAATAGATGTAACGGTCGTACTACGGTGGTACCTGTCGTGGTAAGTAATTACTTAACGTAGAAGTGTTTCTACACTCCTTTTTTTGTAATTAAAATGTATTACAGTAGTAGCGTAGTAGCGTGTCATATAATAAATTTATAATTTTGCAGGCAGTAGACTCAAATGCTATAAATTATAACTTTAATCTTTTGTGGCTTTGATATCCGCTTGGAGGAATATTTGATTTTTATGCTGCTTGTTTTACAGTATTCTGGATGTAACAAATTACCTCTACCATCTTTTAATTATTATATTTATTTCACTGTTATAGTAGAGCACTCGTCAATATTATTTAAAATTGTAAAAAAATATTAGTATACATTTTTAATTACTGTTGAAAGTTAATGATTTAGAACAAAGTGTATTTTTTTTATGTAAACTAAAGGAATTCTTGTGATAGGTGGCAATGTAGTACAAACTGTAGAACGTTAAATAAATCAAAGATAACAATAGAAAGAAAGTAATATCTTAGAATATATTTTACATTTGATAGATACTATAAAACAATTATGAGATCTAGATGAAAAGATAAATTTATTGGGTGTAATTCCGTAAAGTTTATCTCCGAACCTTACGGGACTCATTAGAACTTGAATTATAAGTGAAAATTGTAAATTTATTACGTATATATTCCGCAGTTAATGGCTTAGGCCATTCTGCGGTTCAACGCAAAACTAAAATTCCGGATTAAAGTTACCAGATAACCATTATTAATGGTTATGGTGAAAATAATACCGAATTTCCATATAAAATTGGTTTTGTTATTAAGTTTTATTTAATTTAAAATCAGTGAAAAACATATTCCACTAAAATCTTTTTAGGGGTTTCAATTATCCATAATTATGCATCGCTGTAAAAGGGGCGTGGTGGTTCTAAGTTCGAATCCTATTCAAAGAATTGGTAAAATTATAGTTGGTTCACGAGTCATTAACGTACAAACATAAGTCTTCTGGGAGTTGAATTGAACCAGGTTCCTTTCACCCCATAAGTAAATATTTTTGAGGGGTTCCTTAACAGAAGACACAAGTTTATTTCTGCACTCGTCAACGTTTCCCTGAGAAAGATTTGCGTGTTGTACTGAATGCTGGAATCCTCTAACATCACTAATATGCAGAAGATACAGAAATCAGAAATTTTGGGGATATTTGCTAGGTATCCTCAATTTGGTTACATCATCTATTCAAAGAAATAGGCAAGTTAAGCTAATATTTATGCGCATTTGTGTTTATGTAAACTATATAAACGTTTATATTTTCAAATTTAAATACTTTTTAAATATATAAAAATATATATTTATATAAAAATAGCTGTAATAGTTTAAAAATGTTAATAAAAATTGTCTTTTTTTAAATTTATTTATATAATTTTAAGTCTGGAACCTTGCCCGTACATAAAAGTCACTTGAAAATTTTGCCAAATGTAAAAACCTGGTAACTTTCGAGGGGAATAATTATGGTGGCGGCTGACAAACGGCCGCAGTTTTAATTAAAGACTATTTAAACTATACATTAAACTTAACCATTTTTTTAAATATACGAGTACATACATAGAGGCACTAAGTTGTACGAGTATACGCTTTTAAATATGTTGTTGGAGGATCATCGTCATCGCTTATTTTAAGAAATGAAGAGTTGTACAAAAAAGTTTAAAATATATGAACAAAAGTGGCGTTCCATATTCAGGATTGTACGAAAAGTACAATTTATAAAAGTGTGTAAACCAATTATATTATGTTGGTAATGAATGGTTTTATACATAAAAATGTACAAATTTTAAATATTTGGTTTTTATCCTCTATTGATACTCTGCTGTTTTCACTTATCACCAAATTTCATAATTATAGGTCCACGGGTTCCAATAGGTTTTGATTACGCGGTGAATTACATATAAAATGCGGCAAAAGCGATGCACAAACGCTCGTATTTTTTGATTGCGTTGACTTAGAAGCTTCATTTTTTCTGTGCTCCAGTGGGTTGTAGATCTGAACGTTTGGTTTTAATTTCAGATTGACCACGCAATATCGAGATATATCTCTGTTGACAGGTGGACAACAACAAAGTGATCCTATTAGTGTTCTGTTTCTTTCTTTTATGAAGTACGTAACCCTAAAAATACCTATATTAGCCAAAAAAAATAAAAAAATATTTTTACTTCATATTTTATTGCAAGCTACAAACATTTTACTTTAATACACTTAATTTTTTTTTTGTATACACTAAATAAATTTTAATTATTTCTCATTCAAATTGTGGCTGTTTGAAAAAGCTGAGCGTTCTGAACAAATGTAAAAAGTCATCCCCGCGAATAACTTTTTGAGTTCCACCCATCAATCACTCAGCTATTCCGCCTTTGAGCTAGTAATCCATACGTTTATACAGAGATTGCACTAAAATTCTACGATATTTTTGATTTGAACGAGTGGGTTTCTACTTAGCTTATAAATAAGAAAACCTATTCGGTAAAAATATATTTTTGTACGTTTAAATTTGGTCGAAACTGTAGCTGATTATGTAATAAAATCTAAGAATCTGAATAGCACGCATTACTATTTCTTAATGAAACTTGGCAATATGTAGATAAGATGGCAATTCAATATTATGGTAGCATCAAGCTGGCATGATGATGGAATGATGGAAATGATGATGGATGGAAGATGCTTGATGGAAGCTTGAACTGCCTATTAGTATTAATTTCTTGTATGTATCCATTATATTCATTAAATTCTCAAGATTTTTAGCCCCATTAGCTCCCGTTAGTCTGGGTGAGAAGCGATTAACGAAATTTCTTAACAACAAATCAATTTAATTTTAATAAATAGTAATAAATACATTCTTATGACAATTAACAACTTACAATTTATTATAAGGAAACAAAGATTTTATTTAACATATTTTTATCCTTACGTTTTTAATTCTTCGTTTCTTAATGTAACTTTGTGAAGCAAATCATTTTAATTTGAAAGTGGAGATTTACCACAAACTTTAGCGTGTGGTTTTTAGGGTGTGAATATAAACTTCGTAGCCATCGTTACGAAACCTATATTGATATGTATCTTTAGATACCTTATGTATAGTATTATAAAATTATAAAATATAATTATAATTTATGGAAATCGGAAATATATAACATGCTTATCACAAAAGTTTATTGTTAGGTAAACTTAATATGACTATTATGACTTTCGAACACGATATACCTATCCATACCTATATTATAAATTCGAAAGTAGCTCTGTCTGTCTGTCTTTTACGCAATCAGGGCCAAGCCGCTAATTTAATTGTGATAAAATACTCATAGAGAGATACTTGAGGGTCTCGGGATGAACATAGAATACTTTTTTTCTCATATTTGTAATATTTTCGATACATACCAATATATTAAAATACTTATCAATTTGACATGCAATTTATTCCGCCACATTAATAACAACCGTAAGCAACGATTTGTAAAGTTTGTTGTTAGAAAACGTCACCCAAAATGACACTAGCTTGCTTAACACTAGAAGTGCCAAAGATTGAGACCCCCCTTGAACCGCCGTCGTGACAAATTTGTCCCATTCTACTTATTATGTTGATTGTTGGTATAATACAAAAAAAATATTATTAAAATAATTCGTAAAATATGTACACCATCTTTAATAATCAATTCTATTTTCTTTAACAAATATAAAAGTACGAAAAATCAAAATACAAAGAAATACAAATACGTTCTAAGGTCGTGACCACTAACTTAATAACTCTTACAAAATTATAAGTTATTGAAATTAGTTAATATTATTATTACTGCATTAATATATTCTTCATCAGTAATACATCACAGATGATTTATAACATTGCGTGGTAATGCCTCCAGAATTCGGCGGAAAATGCCAGCGGAGTGCATAGCACTAGGTTCCCAGGTTCCCTGTTCCTACCCTACAATTGCCCACATTTGGTATCGAGTGTTTTTCTGAAATTCAAGACTAGCTTAGTCATCCTTTCATCTGATACCTGACTTGAACTAGCGGCAAAATTTAGTATTGAGACCAATTTTACCCCACTTTTCAGGCTATTATTTTTAAGATTTATATATAAATGTATAGTTTTTTCCTGCAATAGTACTACATATAGATGCTAGCTGCCAAATTTCATAATTCTAAGTTACTGAAAGTACCTTATTAATTTTGATTCCCTTTATAGTGTTGAATTACATGTTTTTTTACTATATAAATGGTCACATCTTTTTTAAGGGCGCTTTTTCAGGAAGTCAAGGGACTGTAGATCATCATATAGTTGATATTCATATACTCATATGAATATCAACTCGATTTATCCAAGCATTCCTGAGATAAAGGCACAGACAGACGGATGGACAAAAAAAATATCTTATAAGGGTTTTATTTTCCTTAAAAGCTACAGAACCCTTAAAACTTAGGCATTGACTGCTAAACCTACTATTCAATTTTTTTCCGCCCCCGCATCGCTCTTTCACCTCCACCTCGTCCCCAAGGCATGAAAATATGTCAAATTATATCCTCAAATAATACAATAATAATGGCGGAATAAAAATTACCCAGCGGCAGTTCTAGGTAAATCTCATATTTTTTCAAAAAGTATGACTGCTATAAAATTATTTATATTTTTAATTAAATAAGGGTGTGAAATTGCTCCTAATGTTAAAAAAATATGAAATTCAAACTTGGCTCTTTATTTTTTTTCTATAAATAATCTCCCAAATGGAAACAATTACAGCATTTAGAACTAGATTTCTCAATTACACAAAGATAATGTCATTCATTTAATGTTGCCTAAAATATCATACGAACAGCAAAGAAAGAAAAACCGTTTAAAAAGACCTTTTAAATTTCAGCATTTTCATACATAAATGTGAATAATAAAAGCTTCATATAATATATACATTTAAGTTTGCCGATACTTTAAAATTTAAGTGACTTTTATACATAATGGTTTAGTGATATTATTGTTGAGCGCGATATGAAAGCTATTGAAAAGATAATAGTGTATCGATTTCGCATTTGTATACAACGCAACGGGCGAAGTTGTAAAAATTTACGAGGATTCATCGAGCTTAAATGCCTAGTTTGTACAATGGTCGTTATTTAAATATTATTAAAATACTATTGAAGTTTCTATAGTGTTATTTGCAACACTTCGAATGCTGGTATAAACTAAAACTTCTTTGAGAGCCATTTCTGAAAAGTTTCTCTTTTATACATTGAAAATTTCCGTGCTCCACAGTTTGGCGACGATCCAGACGGACCTAGAACACATTAGAAAAATGTCATCTTCAAGAAATATTATCTTCAAATACAATACATATTTATATGTGAAAATATCTAATGTACATATAATTTGTATGTTACATTTAATAGGTGTAAATATTAATATGTTTAATATTCCAGATATATTGTTTTCCGAATTTGAAACTAATTAATATTTAGAATATAATTAATACTTAATTAATATGATAGGAATATAATATTATAATTTATACACAACTGCATATAATTTTTCATTTTAAAATTATTTTCGTATATAAAAGCAACAATTCATAAGAATTATACTTATTACATCAAACAATTACTAAAAAACTATAAGATATAAACTATGGAGTGATATGTCATTAAGTTCTTAGAAGGTAATAAATTTAAATCATAATTTAAAATCATCAAAAAGCTCTTCACGGAATTTTTGAATAATAAAATAGTTATTTTGCCTGAAGATATGTATGACCTGCGACATATGTATGGGAGAAGTGGCATAAAGAACCAGTTTACTAAATGAAGCAAAAAAAAATATTTTTAATTATGAAATTGAGATTTTTTTTCGTCAAATTATTATTTATTTATTAAACTAGGTAATTTCGTACGAAATTACCCTTACATGCAATAAAATATTCATTTTAAAAAAATGTGTCATTTGGCCCTTTCATAACATTTCGGTATTGAAAGAGCCACTAAAAGTTATCAAAGCGATAAAAACGATTTAATAATTCTTATTAAAAAGTAATGTTTTTTTTAAATTCTATCAGTCATTTTAAGATAATTCTAACAAACTTTTTAATCTTATATTATTCAAGCTATGAAACAGCCACCTCTTTCAAGGCACGTCCACCCGGCTCTTTCAGAACTTATTCTTTAAAAAAATGTAACCTCCAAAATGACAATGATATCAAAAGTTTTTAAACTCAATTTTAATGCAGTTACAAGGCCAAATATATACATAAATTCAATCTATATACCAAGTACCCGTATTTGCTTACAATAAAATACTAAAAAACAACTCAAATGAGGTAAAATACTTACTTTGGAATGCCAAAAACTTCAACTCGACGTATCGGCGTCCGTTGGTTCCGATGAACTGTCAAATTTTTGTGGGTGGCGGGAAATCAATGTTGCCATTTAAAAATGAAATATTCTAACGAATCCGTTCCTAAGTTATTATAATATTGCAGGTGGCTCTTTCAAAACCTGGCTCCTTCATGCCACGTCTCCCCTACATACTCGTAGGTTGAAAATTCAGATTTATTAGATATCCATTTCACAGTTGGCTAAGAGTAAATTTGGGTTAACCGCACTACTAAAATAATGGGAATGCGACAAAACGACCAAATGTGGCTTTCGGTTGCTTAAATTAGTTCTCCTTTGTACTTTGAAATGCTAACTCTAGTGTTCTTTTTAGACACTAATCGTGTGTTTGAAAACTTACAATTTATATGTTTTTGCATATATTCTTAAGCTCACTTAAAACAATATGTTTTTTTTTTTCATTATTTTAACTATAATAACTGTTAGGTACTAAAATAATTTTGTTTTTAACTAAGTAATGAAATAATAAGGTTGACGATGTATCGCATACACAGTAGGTTAGGTAGTGTTAAGACACTTCGTTGCCAATTTTCCGCCGAATCCTGGAAAAATTGCATATTAAGCGGAGCCCAAAAATATTAAATAATGAAGCAATTAATTAAATGAACTAAAATTTCTTCCAAATATGTAAATATTAAGGAGAAACGTCAAATATTTTATTTAATAAAAGTTAATTTACGTAGATTGGATATTGAATCTCATTTAATTACAATTCCTTTTTGGTCTTAATGACAATTAAATTTTTAATCATCTCTGAGCCAGAAATAAAATATGGTTTCATCTTATGTCATTAATCTCAATAAAAAACAATTAAAAAGGCCACTTATAGCGCAGAGGCACAAGCGTGTAATTGTAGACGCGACAGATTATAGGTTCAATTCCCACTCGAGGAGATGAAATCTTTTTTTTTCGCTCCAGTGTCGAGGTAAAGCGCGGCGTTGAGTTCCGCTAATCAGCAAGCGTGAAATTCAAATTCAAAATATTCTTCTATAGGCTATTGTTATAAGCACTTTTGAATCGTCGAATGAACATATGAACAAAAAGCTACCATTGGCTTCAAACTTCTGCTGAGAAGAGCCGGCAAGAAACTTAACAGTTGCTCTTTTCAAAGCCAACGATACAATTTATTACATTTGCTGACAGCTATCCTGCATTACATTCCATAGACATTAATTCCATACATGTTTATCCTCTAAATATTCTTCAATAGTGTAATAAGCTTTACTTGTTAGAATTTTTTTTACAGATATTTTAAATTTTAGTAGTTTAACTAAAAAAAATCAAATTGAATTCATATTGTTTCTCTGTCATCATAAAATTTTATAGTAAGTGAAAATAACGGCTGTGTCGACGAAAATTCAATTCGGGATGCGGTCATCAGTGGTAATCAGGTTTGCAAAATTGAAATACGAGATCAGAGTTCCAGGTCCCGACCCTTGTCAAATCAGTATTCGCAGGCAGGTATACCTGATACCTCAAATTATTTACGACCGACTCACTGCTATGAAATTTTTTATCGCCACCATAAATCTTTATTAGGAGAAAGAAAAAGTTCTTGCGTGTTCATTGCTCATCTAGACTGTGTATTGTTTTATTAATTTACACAAAATGAGAATTGTTTTTTTTATATTTAATTGTTCATGTAATAATCTATTTCATTAAATATTTTGGCAACCTATACTATGACCTAGCTCTTATGTAAAGATACATAGCAGAGAGTACGGAATTAAACCAACTATTGTTTTTATTCCAGCTTCACTCTGTATCCCGCATATAGCAGGGTGGGTAGAGGGTACCTAGTGCTAAGACGCTCCGTTTCCGAAGGACACCGAAGAGACATTATTTTTCATTTATAAATTTCCGAGGCATTGCTTGTTAAGTGTCGGTACCCAACGCCGCGCTTTGCCTCGAGACGAGACTGTATTACATCTCTTTTCCCGAATAAAAACGGACATTATTCTATTTTGACATTATTACACACACACACACATAAACACACACACACACACTCACACACACACATATATATATATATATATATATATATATATATATATATATTTGTTTATATATATGTATATGTAAAGCTATTTGGTATTCGCTATTTATGTATTGGTTTATATATTTCGTAGTACTTTTTGCACCTTTTTGCTTTCTTTACAAAATGTAATCTTTTCGTTTTTCTTTTGGTTGCCTGTAAGAAATCGCTTTTAGTGATAAGGCCGCCATTGCACTGTTATTCATATTTATCATGTACCGTATTTTATTCTCTTCTTGGTTGTGCAATAAAGTCTAACATCCTAATCCTAGTAGCTCATCTAAAATCCTAAAGAATCCTAACATCCTTACCTCATAAAACCTAAGGGACATAATTTTTCAATATTTAAAAACAACTCGACTAACAGCTATGCTTTATTTCTAGTAACACAGTTTTCATAATTGTTCTACCTTCCAACTGGAAAACTGCCAGCAAATAAAAAGCTGGTGAAGTGTTGTGTTCCCGGAAACCATTCAACTAAAATAATTCCGCTCTGGAAATACGACCTTAATTAAAATCAAAATATACTTTCCCATGGTCATGAGGCAAAGTATCAGAATATGGCGGAAAAATGGGGAACGGAAGACCCTGGAGTGCAGTATATAGCGGGAATGTTTTTTTTATGATATAATTTACTATAGCTTAATTTCAATAATTAAGCGAGCATAGGCAACAAAATGTAATGCCTAATTGTTCCGTCGTTAGCTTTTTAAGCTTGTTACATTCAAATAGAAAATAATATACAAAAAAATACTTCGTATTTGCGCAACGGTTGCTAAATAACCAAAAACCAATTATAGAAGCAATGACACCAAATATTTTTTAGGAATAAGAATTCTTAATAGCTATAATTTATTTATGACGTCATTTCACAGTACCCGGATATATCACACAAATTGCCGTATTCCCTGCCCTTGCATATTTCATGAGAGATCTATAGGATGATTTCTCCATCTCACGGGCTGGGATGAGCATTGTATCCGTTTATCTAGGATAGAATTTATGAATATGTATGAAGGAACACATATGCGTAGCGAATAATAAGTACAAACAACAAAATTTGAATAATAAATTCAATTTCGAAATAGGTTACTAAGGCCTAAATTATGTTGTTCATATAGCTGGATTTAGTTTATACTATGAAAGAGAAACACCTCTCAGTCTTATTATTATTGTAAATTAAGTAAAGTAAGTAAATAAAGCATTATTTAATATATATTGTTGTAAATAAGGTATGATATTTTTGTCGGGTCTCTATTAAGGATGGTTTCTTTGACAAGTATCACAAGAAGTAATGGTTGTACATCCTAATGCTATTAAATAAGGTTTACGGTAACACAATCAGTTTATTAGGTTTATTGCAGTCTTTTTTTTAACTTCATGCTGTAACTCGCACATAACAGAAAAGGCAAAGGGAACCTGGGAACCTAATGTTAAGACACCGTTCCTATTGAATCACTTCCGTTCCCCACTTTCTGCCGAATTCAAGAGGCATTGCGTGTGGAGTGACGGATTATTATAGGTTATTACATTAAATGTTTTTCGTCCACATGTAATTTTACTTCAGAAATCGTCGTCGTCATATTCGTCGTCTTGTTTATACAGTCTCAAGTACAGCGCCGAGCTTTTCTCCCTGTAGCCGGATGTTTAGAAATTAATTCTCCTATTTCGTTCTTTACATACCCATCTTGAGAGACACCATTATATAATATTTATAAGATAGATAGATAGATAGATAAATTAAATTTAAGAACCTCCTCAACTAGGAATTGAATTCACAACATTTACATGCATTCTAAATGAACTAAACTACGGTACCATTACATAATATATCATATTTTAGTATAAAATGTAGTTTAATTTGAAAATAAAACTTTGTTTGTACCAATTATAAATTTCTAATTAGCTTCCAGCCAAGTTAATCAAATGCAGTGTTTATGTTTATGCATTGCCTTTGTCCACACATAAGCCAGATATTGGTAACAGTATCGTTTTCTATGCAAATTATGTCAGTAACTGCGTTATAAGTGACGACTCAGACAACAATTTGAAGATTTGGATTTAGAATACTCTACCCTTTTATTCTAGAGGCCAGTCACAACTGACGCGACAGGTTGTACATTCGATTCCCGTTCGACATTTAATATCTCTATTTCTGCGCTCTGGCGACTAGTGCGACGTACAATTCTGTCATTCAACAAGCAATGCCTTCAGAAAACGGCGGTGAGTGGGGAGTGCAGTGTCTTAACACTAGGCTCCTTTTGTCTACTGTATTATACTGAAACTGTATTATATTTAGAACTAGTGGATCCGAACGCGGTTACGCCCGCTTGAACTATATGAATATTTATTAAATATATTTATGAAATTATTTATTCAATTTTCAATAGAAAGATGCGTTAAGCAAGCTCATTTTGGGTGACGTTTTCTAACAATAAACTTTTCAAATCGTTGCTTAGCAACCACGGTTGTTATTAACATGACGGAATAAATTGCATGTCAAATTAATGAGTATTTTAATATATATTGGTATATATCGAAAATGATACAAACATGAGAAAAATAGTATCCTATGTTCATATCGAGACCCTCAAGTATCTCTATATGAGTATTTTATCACAATTAAATTAGCAGTTTGGCCCTGATTGCGTAAAAGACAAACAGACAGACAGACAGAGTTACTTCCGAATTTATAATATAGGTATGGACTTACTTTAAATATATTGTATACAATTTGTAACGTAACAAACTTTCGTTAAAATTAGTTGAGAAACTAATATCATAGTATCATATTTTGTATAACACAGCCTCATTTATTACCATTTCCATGGAAAGCTTTTATGATACAGAGACAATTTACATTGTAAATGTTATAATTAACTATGAAACTATTATTGCGTGTACAATTTGTAATTATATCATTATTAATAATTGGATTGAATGATTTCTAGTTGGTACCATAATAAATATACAAGATTTTTGATTATTGTATAGTTATTTAAAAATAAATAAATAAAATCTAAATTATTATATTAAGCCATGATTTACAGGAGTTAGTTGTTACTTGCGACTAAGATCGTGTAATTCCATGCTACTACAGAAACAGAAATTATTTCTGTCTTCTCGAGCTAAAGCTATAAAACGTAAAATTCCGTTTATTCCGTAAGAACTTCGGAAAATTTTCTTTCCTAGTGCCTCTAGGCTCCAGAATTCGGTGGAAAGTGGTGAATGGAATGTCTCAACTTTAGGTTCTCTCTGCCTATCCTGCTGTGTGCGGGATTCAGCGTGAAGCTGATTTATTTTCTATTTTTTGATTAATGTGACCAACCGTCAGTCGGTTCACTAATCCAAAATCATATGTGGAATGATATTTGAAAATTTAGCATAATATACAAATTATATAAAGCAAAACGTTAAATTGCATTATGTCAGCGTCGTTGATTACGCATATAATTATTGGATTTGCAATTTAAATATATGCATTATTACGATTTCAAACAGTTGCTAATAATTTATATTGTTTTTATTAATGCCTACTATTAAACGTTTCAAAGATTAATATCTAAATACTAAGAATTTTATATTGTTCAGGTTTTGTATAAAAACATAATACTTTATACATTTTAATAATCTCAATAAGAAGAGTGTGACTTTAAACTCACACAGGATATGGTTTTTATTCCCACTTCAAAAAAATATGTAATATTTTCATTTTTACTCGCTCTGGTAACTTGGCAAAGCGCGGCGTTGAGTTTCGCGACTTTTGGCGGAATATAGTGAAGGTGCCAACCCTGCTATCTACGGAATACAGTGTGAAGCTAAATAATTATAAATATGTTATACTTAGGTTGCATTGATGAAATGATATTCTAGAAGAAAGTTGATTATGCTATGATTACCTTTTAAAAACAAACGAATCTCTATCTATCTTTTATGCTATATACAAATATACGTATAAAGATATATAGTAAAAGATATATTGGAATTGTACTACATTTCTGGTCTGACATTTATAGGATATACTCGTATTCCTTGATTCAAAAGCCTCTCTCGCAATACCAACCTAGAGCTATAGGACGTGACTTGTGTTCTGTGTTGATTGCATTTATTTGCCCTGTCCAGGGATATATTAGATCAGAACGCAATTTACGACCTTTCTGGTGTTAGGTATTTCCTAGAATATTTCATACGAAAGAGTAAACGAAATGTTTCTAATATTACCTTTTGAAGTTAGTCATAGGTTTATTGCCTTAAATGATAGTACGAAAATACTATTAAATGATAATTACATAATTATTTTCTACTAGTGGACCCGAACGCGGCTACGCCTGTTTAAACTATAAGAATATTTATTAAATATATTTTCAGTTTTCAACAGAATTAGTAAGAAAATATAAGCTTAAATAATCAAAAAGAATAATAAGTAGAGGGATATTATTAGAAAACGTATCTGAGAAATTAAAATGAACCAACATAAGAAGTAAAAGTAGCTAAAGGATATTCTTAATATTAAAAAAGTACCTAAAAACCGTACCTAAAAACTACCTAAAAGGATAATTTTTGCCAGCAATATCAAATAAAATAAGAAGAGAACCAAAGTGTATTTTAAATTAATTATAAACGGCAAATAAAGTGTACAAAATGTATGAAAATTTATAAAATCGTCAACGTCATCTGCCCATTCGTGTCGGTCATACTCATACTATGCCGCCAGTAGGCTAGGTCATTTCGAATCAGTGACATCTCCTTAATTATATATTAGAATGTTATACAGTAAACTATAATTTCAATGTAGATAAAATGCTAAAAGTGATTATTATATTTATTTTTATAAGGATGAACATCAAAATATAAGTTCATTTGGAGTGACGTTTTCTTAAAACAATAAACAAACTTTGCTAACCGTTGCTTAGCAACGACGGTTGTTATTAACATGGCAGAATAAATTGCATGTCAAATAAGAAAGTATTTTAATTTATTAGTACATATGTGTAATGTAATGTTATATGCAGCTTTCATACAAAACAAAAACATAGTAAATCGGACCAGTAGATCCAGAGAACTTAGCGTTCAAACAAACAAACAAACTCTTCCGCTTTATTATATTAGTAAAGATATGTAATTTTTTATTTAGTAGTACGCATGAAGTAGGGAAGAACCTGGCAACCTAGTGTTAAGACACTTCGTTCCTATTAAAACACCTTTCCCACTTTCCGCTCAATTCTGGAGGAATTACGGGTTGAGTTGAGGAACTCAAAGCCGGGATTTGCCTTGTTACCAGAAAATGAAATATTGAATATTTTATTTCCTCAAATGGGAATCGAACCCATAGCTTGTCCCGTTGATTATTTTAATTATTAAAAGAATGTAATTAAACCTTTGCATAATGTACACAGTTGTGAAGGCAAGAGGTCAAAGATCTCATTACAAAGGCTCTTGTGAAAATAACCACACTTTATATAAAACGTTAACTTATATTCAGCTTATCAGTATATTTTTAATCTTGCTTGTGAAAATGACAAAAAGAAAATTAATTAATTAACTTTTCTCATTATTTTCAATATTCATTTAATATTCCATTTAAAATAAAAGTTTAAATATAGTTTTAATGACATTTCATAAGGAATACTTTATTTTTAAATATCTTCAAGGTTATGTGTGAAGATAAAGAAGTTTGAATTATTTATAGCTTACCACAAAAATCATCTAATTTGATCATATAAGTATTGAACCTATATACGATTAACTATACTAGATACAAATGTAAACTTTCCGCCATTAATTTTCTGTTTTTACCTCACGGTTAATGGACCTAAGCTTTCTTTTCGTCCCCAAATAATTACTTTAGCTTAATTTATAAGTCGAGAATACAGATTTATTAGATGCCCATTTCGCAGTTAATAGCTAAGAGTAAACTGGGGTTAACCGCACTACTGAAATAACGGGTTACGCGACAAAACGACCAAATGCGGTCTTCCTATGCTTTAATTAGTTTTGTTTTGGCTTAGAGATGTTTTAGTAATATCTTTTACTGTGTAGTTTTGTGAATTTAAAGGATTGATTGAAATTCATTTTAAATATTGTTATACTATACTAAGTTAGAATTTCTTACAGAAAGCTGTATTTGAAATTATTTATCAGCCTCGACAAAGTCTTAAAAGAGATGCGAAGTGGAGAATCAAGTGTTATTTACCACTATATTACTATATGTAAATTTTACATTACATACTATATCTTCTTCTTATCAGAGGTATAGCAGTAGTAAGATATATAATGAACACTGCTAAAGGTTCACGAACAGCACATTTTTCTTCTGGACTTAGAGCCATATACATACACGTAACACTTCGTGACCGGGATACCAGCTCAGGATGTATGGAGATTTTTCGTGTCTTGCAATCTTTATTCTTGAGTTATCTTACTTCACTATAACAATTTTTAAAAAACTAAAAGCTGTAAGTGTACATGTGTACATTATTATATATTTAAAATTCATATATATAATATCGTGTTATTATATTATTTGTTTCATTTTAAGTTAACCAAAAGATTTTTGACAATTTAAAAATGTTTCAATTTTTTTACTTTCTACTCAATGAAGTTCCAACAATTCTGTTTGTTTAAGTGAAGTTTTTAATTAAATTATGACTGAGAATTTGAATAAAATGACAAAAATATTTTTTTACATTTTGAATTAAAAAACCACACTTATCCTTTGCCGTAGACATCTCATTCGTGTTCAAAAGGACTCATTCAAAAAGAATATACTGTATTAAAATTATGTACTAGAAAGTAGTGACCTACAGCAATAAATACAATATTATTTTCGAATAACCTAATGATTCTAGCTTACGTCTCATTTAATCCATTGATTTTTTAAAAAAAATATTACTACAAGAACTGTTGAAATCCATGGTTTTCCTTAAGCGGATGAAATAAATATAAATAACCCTACAACGTAAATACTGGAAATAAAAATTACACTATTTAATAAGTACGAATTATTTTGCATAAATAAAATATGGTGAGTAATATGAAAATTATTTAAAAACGTCTTTACATAGTGTTTCAGTATATATCTAAAGACCACTAGCTCATATCCATTAATCTAACGTTCAGTTCAGCTAAGTGATTGCTTTTCACGTGGTATTGATGATAAGAAAAAAAAGAAGGATGCATTTAACTTTACATTGCTAAGAAAATATTTAAGAATAGTGTACTAATACTTATTACTGCAATTTTACTTGTGGGGAAAGGGTCACAAATAACACAATCATTGACATTTTATTTTCATTTATTATTCGTTTACTTTAATAAAAAAAAGTTGTATTGAAATCTTTTTATATTTTTCATATATCATTTTTTTATATATTATTTCACTATAGTGACATATATGAATAATAATTTATTTGGTTTTAACTTTTCTAAGAAGTTACACAACAAATATAATATTTCCTTCTCTTCATACAGCACATACTAAATAACAGTAAATACAAACAAATATTATAACCATTGTAATCAAAATACTTCCCTAGGGCTATAACGACAAAACCCTTGTCATGTTAACACAAAGATATTGTTCTCTAGAGAAAGATCTCTTAATTTTAGGTCGCAGCGATTGCGTCTACGGAGCATGTGATGTTCATAGAATTGTACTTGTGACTTTATACAATAAAAGATAACGTGAATTTGACATAAATATGGCTTCCACACTTCCGTTTTCCTCTTTCCGCCGAATTCTCAAGGCATTGCGTGTTGAGTAGCGGAACTCAACGCCACGCTTAGTCTCTTTACCAAAGCGCGAAAATGAAAATGTTATATATTTCATACCCTGAATGGGATTGGAACCCACAACGTACGTCGTATATCAAAAAATATATTTACGTATTCATAAACAACAATATATTTAACTTTAAAAAATTACACGCCCTCTAATGTTCTCAATATTTGTTAATGTGTAGTTTTCTATGTAATTTTTTGTGTAAATATATTAGATATAAATATTAATCTCACATAGGCTAAGAACTTTGTAAGATAACTATATACTAATTAACTAACCCTTGGTTATGTCTATATATTGAAAATATTGTTTTACATTCTCCTTTATGGCTTCTCCATTCGACGAGATATTGGCGAAGTGAATAGTCCTTAATTGGTTTATTTGGGACGCCAGAAGCAAAAAACAACAACAATTACAAATGCAATTCTTTTAAAGCTTTTTATTTTTATTTTATGGAATTGCTAGGTAATATTAACTTTCTTGCTTAAACTTTATTGTCAAAAAAGGTTATATATGAGAAATATTACAATATCATCATCATCATCAACAGCCATCTTTTGTCCACTGTGGGACATAGGCTTTCCCCAATTCTCGCCCCGAGGCATAAAAATATGTCAAATTATATCCTCAAAAAATAAAAAAGTAATGGCGGGACGAAAATGACCCAAAGGCAGTTCTAGGTAAATCTCATTTTTTTTTAAAAAGTATGAGTGCTATAAAATTATTTATATTTTTAATTAAATAATGGTGTAAAATTGGTAATAGTTAAAAAGTTTCATCTACATACATTAACAAATAAAAAAGTTATATACAATCAAACTTGCGTTTGGGACAAAAATGGGACGGCGGCGCTTCTAGTGTTAAGACATAAATTAAATAAGATCTGCGCAAGTTATCTTTTAAAGTTTATTATTGTAACTTTTGGTCATGAGTTTCATATTACTGCAATACTCGTATACAACGAGGTTGCGCAATAAATCACTGTCCTGGCAAACTTGCAGTATCATTGCTGAATATTTGTTTCGATAACATTTTTCCATTTGATATTAAACCAACGTATACTGTTTTGTTATATGCTTCTTTTATACGTTTAGTTTTTTTAATATTTTTAGTTGTATCTAAGCATTTGTAATTTGTAAGTAACGTTCATTAAAAGAAATTCTATAACTTAATAATATATTATGTAAATTAAAATAATAATTTTACTAGAAAACATATTAGCATAAATCTTATCGTGTCTTTTTAGCTGACAAAAGTAATAAGTAGGTACTACTTTCCTACACTGAGAGCCACCTTTAAATCACAATTATGGTTACAATATCTAATTTTTTTTTAAATTGCATAAAATTTAACACATCTGTTGGTTACACATATAAAATGACTAGCGTCCGCCCGCGGCTTCGCCTGCATGAACTACGTTATTATTAATTTCTGTCTCCATGAGTACCTACGTCCTATAAGTGACGTCCATGCAAAATTTGAGACTCCTAGCATTTGTAGTAACGAAGTTTCATACAAACTTTCAACCTCAAAAACAACCCCTTAGAAGTCGAATATTGCAAATTCCCGTCTTAGCGAGCACCTACATCCTATAAATAACTCCTATACAAAATTTCAGATTCCTAGCACATGTAGTTTCTGAGATTTCGTGATGAGTGAATGACCTTTCGATTTTATATATATAGATTAGTAATATAATTCTATTCTATATTTTTTTTAAAAGTGAATATTTCACATGAAATTATTATTTTATCAGGTTCTTCGAATTATTTATAAAAATCTTTAGTAGTATACAACAGCAAAACTTCCTAAATTTTAAAAAATATATATTTCTTTATAAAGTATCGATGGATGGATAATATCCATTATAACTAGAAAGCAACCTAAATATCTTTCTGGTTATATATACTATACTCTTTAGGTTTGTACATGGGTGTCAAGTCCATTCGTAGCCATTGTTTCGTCCAAAGACTAATGGGGTCCGGCTTGGGCATGTTATTCAAGTGTCATGAAGATGAATGTCAGGTTATTTATGACTTTACCCCAAAAATGGATTTAAGCGCTGGGCTTTAAAAAAAATATCACGTCATTATTTATTTTAAGGATCCGCATAAAAGGGAAATTCGAGCGTTAAAAGGCAAATATAGGGATGAATTCAATGAAAGGATAAACCATTGCCGCGATATTGCTCAATAAATAATACGGCTCTCGCATTATTAGTTTTCAGTGCTTGTATTTCATATATTTTTTCAATTCTTTCGATATATGCAGATAAATATTTATGTATTTACGCTTTATATTTTTTTTCAACTCCACGCTTTGTTGCTTCCTACATGAAGCAGGGTAGGTAGGGGGAGCCTAGTGCTAAGACACTCCGCTCCCCACTTTTCACCGAATTCTGGAAACAATGCATATTCAATTGCGGAACTCAAGGCCTTGCCTTGCCTCAACCCTAGACCGAAGAAATGAAAATGTTAAATATTTAATTTCCTTGAGTGGAAATCAAACCCACATATATTCACATGCCATAACAAGCCTATGTAATAATGTAGTAGATCAACTGAATAGAAAATAATAACCATAGAAAAGAAAATCGTTCAGCTGTCAGCAGCTTTTTTATTGGAATCGTAACTCAAAGATATGTGAGTTTTCAAAACTAGCATTTACTTTGTATTCCTAGTTCTGTAGATACATAGGTACTCGAATATAGAAATGGACTAGTTTATAATAGGACAAGTGGACCCGAACGCGGCTACGCCCGCTTGAACTATACGAATATTTATGAAATTATTTTCAGTTTTCAATAGAGAGATGCATTAAGCAAGCTCATTTTGTGTGACGTTTTCTAACAACAAACTTTGCAAATCGTTGCTTAGCAACGACGGTTGTTATTAACATGGCAAAACAAATTGCAAGTCAAATTAATAAGTATTTTAATATATTGGTATATATCGAAAATATTACAAATATGAAAAAAGAAAGTATCCTATGTCCTATCCGAGACCCTCAAGAATCTCTATATGAGTATTTTATCACAATTAAGTTAGGTGTTTGGCCCTGATTGCGTAAAAGACAAACAGACAGACAGAGTTACTATGGAATTTATAATATAGGTATGGGGGTATAGATGTAGCGTTGTGAAAGTTTGGTACAGAAATATTGGTAATAGTGTGAAATTTTCCACCTTTATTTACCTAAAACATTGTTCGTGACAGAAAACTGAGATTAATCTGTGTTGGCATGCGTTGCAGTGTATTAAATTAAACGTATCGGAGCCATACAGTTAGCTCAGTAGAACACATGTTGCCGTCCGGATCTCATGCATCATTCAGACGAAGGCAGTACAGCTTTTACATTTAGGTTATAGTCAACCGACGAGATTGCATACGTTTTGCTAGTTTATTTGGAAATACTATAGAGGACGAATGACAGAAATGGGTTTTGACATCGCATGTATTTTTACCGGCGACCCAAATAGTGCAAAGTTCGAAATGACAGTTCGTTCTGTTATTAATGTTGGAACCTAAATGTAGAATACATTTTCCTATCAATGTAGAATGTAGAAATATCGAATATCAGATGAGATGCTAAAATCTATATTTCTAAGCTAAATTTTTTTAACCGACTTCTGTAAGAAAAGGAGGTAATCAATTCGAATGAATTTTTTTATGTTTGTTATCTCATAACTTTTAACTGGGTGAACCGATTTTGATATTTTTTTTATTTGAAAGGTAAAGCTTCCCGAAGGGTCCCATTTTTTTTTGGTCCATGTCTGACAATGGTATCCATGAGAAAATCACATAAGCCTTAAATTTGCATTAGGTATGTGCGCGACAAATAGACGAATAAGTCAATGCCGCGCCAACTTATTTTGATGGTTCTTTTTTTATTAGAAAGAATACACTTAAAAGATAATTTTATTTCATTAAATGACATATTCCAGGAGCATAGAGACTAGTCGTGGCCCAGAGGCACAAGCGTGTGATTGTAAACGTGACAGGAACGCGTAATAGGGAAAGGAAGTGTCTTAATGGGAACGGAGTGTCGGAGTGTTAAGACTAGGTTCCCAAATTCCCTCTGCCCGTTATATTCTGGATACAGGATGAGTCTAAATAAAAAACATATACTCAATGTTGTGGAAAGTTTTTGTACCTTAGTGTATGGATTCAATAAGAAATTGTCTTACTACACTATTAACAGATTAAGAGGTGGTGTGAAACTAAATAACATTTTTGTTAACTAAATATATGTAAATGAAGAGCAAACATTACAGCCTAATTTCAGAATTCTACAAAAACGTATTATTTTTTTTATATATGTAAAAGCCTTTGAAAATATCGATATTTTATAAATTAAAATCTTTAGCTTCAAACGTCTTGATAACTTGGCAGAAATGGCCACATTACTGCGAGATATACTAATCGTAGTATGGACGCCGCATGAAATATTCATGGGCGAGGATGCGACAATTTGCACAATATACTCTACGTCACACAAACAACATGCAGATGTATCTTATATTATACCAAACAAACGTTCCCAAATAGTCTGTTGGCTCCAAAATCTGCGGCCAAATTTACATATACAGTGTCAAATTATATTATTAGTATATACAAATGTTTTATCCAATAATCAACTCTGCGTTCATATTGTTATAACTCATAGCTGCTTACACCAATTTCGAGGATGAAGATAGATCAAATCTATTGCTGTGCAAGGACGTCACATCTTTACATTATCTCACTTATCATAACAGAATATTTGCTTTAACCACAAATATACGTATTTGATGAACATAAAGAAATAATAAGGAAAGAAAAACAATTCTTTCATATATTTTCGGCAATAAAATGAGGTATTGTATTATTTTCGTTTATTGTATTAGGCGTATGAAATATCTAATACGAGTGGAAGAATGCTTTGTTTTAGATAATATAATGAAAATAGTGGTTGGATTAAATGTACACTTGTTATATTTATTGTGTATTGTATTTATTGTGTGTAGCTTATTACTTTTGTTTCTTATTGTTATTTAGACATAGAAAAAGATTCTATTGCTATTACATAAATTCATCATTTAGCATTTTAGAGTTCTATGATTTAACTATATGAGTATGAGTAATCTATGATGTCGTATTCTGTAAATACTTTTCCTCAATAATTCAAGCAGAGTGGGTCAAACGGCTACGAAAATGGATAGAACGAAGAAAAAGAAAATAGGCTAAAAAGAGAAATAAAGGATGATTTAGTACAAAATCTTTACTAATTTTATAAAGATGACTTTTGTTGGTTTAACACGCAAATATCATGAACATATTTATCTCTTTATATTTTATACAATTTGAAGGACCATGTGTTGTACACAACTTTTAGTTATTCCCATTTGACCATAAGATATATTAACAGTATATGGCATACAAATAAATCAATATCAATTTATTCGGCCAGAGTAACAGAAATAATTTACACAGAAGGATGATCTGCATGTTCCTGTAACCGCAAGTCGAAGTTCTAAACTCAGTATCCAAAACTATGCAGCAGCACAATCTGTTGATGCATCTGTTCAAACTTAAGTGTTCTGTGAACATAGTTGATAGTTGGAGCAAAGATGGAATATCTAAACATGTACGTCGAAGATATCGTGTTATTTAGACAATGATGGTATTGATCTGAGGCTCTCGTGGTGCAGAGGCACGAGCAAGTGCAAACGCGTCGGTTGTGGGTTCGATTCCCATTCAAGGGATTGAATTATCATAATAAATTATTTAATATTAATATTTTCATTTTTTTTGTTCTAATATCAAGGTAAAATCGCAGCGTTGAGATCCACCAATCGACAGGATGTCTCGGAAAAAGCTGGTTTTTTATGATAATAATCTGACAATAATAATTATTGAAAATTTTGTAACATTTTAATATTGATTTTAATAATTTCATTCCTCATCTGTCATTCGTAACGTTTAGACGTTCAAACTCAAACGGTAGAGAACAAAGAAGTGTAATTATGGCAAAGTGTACGCATTGCTCTAAAATGATAGCGAAAAAGAATCCTGGACTTGAATGTAATAAGTGTAGTGTTATAGTGCATGCTGTACGATATGCTCAGGACTAACGGCGAAACAACTAAATTCTCTGAGATCAGCTGAAAATTTGGAGTGGACGTGCCGTGATTGCTCACAAAAATCACCTCGAAGAGGCTCATTCATCACACCACATGAAGAAGTAGAGGACGACGAAGAAGTACAACAGCAAAACTACTATCCATTTGACATGAAAAAACTACTTAACGATCTAACAACTGAAATAAACAAAATAATTAAAAAGGAACTAAGGGAAACAAACACTGCTCTCCAATATTGCAGCGAGAAAGTAGACGAATTTCTCGAGTGCATGGAAGCTTTCAAGGACAACTAAAGTAAAACAACTAGAAAAAAAACCATTGATTTAGAAAATAAATACAAATCTACCGACAATAAAATTAGTGCCTTAAACAACGCTTAAATGAGTACGAGCAAAAAGAATTAAACAAAAATATCTAAATAACGAAAACTTGGAAAAAATATCAAACGCTATAGCGAAAAAATTACACAAAAACGTGGCAGATATAAAAAAAATCAAGCGGGTACCGACGCCACCTGGCAGATTAGGCAAATTAAAATTCGAAATGTATGATGAAATTAAACGAAATAATTGGATTAAAGAAGCAAAAACGACTCAAATTTACGTTGACAATATACTAACCACGACAGGCAACAATGAAATGCATGGATATATTTACATAAGAGAAGAATTAACTTACTATAACAGAACTCTTTTATGGAGCGCTAAACAAATATGTAAAGATAAATTTAAATTTGTAAGGTGCAAGGAAGGGAAAATATTCTGATTTTAAAAATTAGAATTTAATTTTTGCTCTTTATTATGTGTTTATTCCGTTTATGCATATATTTATTTATATCAATTGTCACTTATCTTAATTAACTTTATTATAGTAGAAAATACACAATACAAATAAATAGAATATTCGTAATTATAAAATAAAGAAACATCACAAGCACACACAGTAGAAACAGTATAGACTATACAAAGCATAAGTCGAGATTGCTCCGAAACGTTGACAAGATAAAAGCAAGAATATTAGGAGTGGGCAGACATTACCCGCACCAGCTGTACGCTGCGAACTCTGTCACATTACAACAGGTTTTATGCGTGGCTCCAGCGAATCTTAACGTAATTTTCTACATTTTCTTCTTAGAACACAAATTGAAACTTGAATTGGGAGACTTTGTGGTCTTAAATTTCATTATTTGTATCTTGGCAACGAAATTTTGGCGATAAAAGAAGGTCCCGCGTCGTGTTTTACGTTTATTATGTAAGTTGGGGTGTGAAGCGAGGAATATTCTTGTAATTTTGATTATGTTTCTTAATGTTTTCTTTTATTTATATTACTGTTGTAGATTTTGTCGCGTTATCTTTCTTAGAGTTAAACTACTTTACTTAGATTAATACTATTTTACTGGGATTAATTAAATAAAGAAAATATATCGTTTTAAAAACATATAATTATAAAGCTTGAAGTTAATATTATCTGAGCAAATAGAGCTATACAGCATACAATATAAATCGACGCAATTATTTTACGATTTTTAAAAACCCAACTTGAGACATCCCAGAGAAATTTTGACTGAATATTGCAAGACTATTAGTCAATTCACTGAAAAATACACAGAAATTGTAGAAAACCACTTAATATATAGTAAAAATAAATAATGATTATATGAAAAGCGTTATTGATAGCCGGCTTCGATAACACAAATAGTATTGTAAACTATAGTTTTTTATTTTCAGTAATAATTATAGCTTATATGCAATTTTGCACAAGGGCGTCACTGTAACGCGATGGTTGTGAATTCGATCCCCACTCGAGAATGTGAAATTATATTTCCATTCCGTCGCTATGGTGTCGAGGTAAAGCGCGGCGTTCAGTTCTGCTACTCAACACGCAATGCCTCTAGAATACGGTAAAAATTGGGAAACGGAGTGTCTTGACACTAGGTTCCCTCTGCCTAATGCTGTGTGTGGAATACAGCGTGAAGCTGAAAAAAAAATCTTTAATAGGTTTTTACAAAATAAATTAAAATACAGAATAACGTCTCACCATCAATAATGTTTTTACAAGGAGATCGACATTTTCTCCGTCCCCGTCGCTGACTGTAATTTTATTGTTGGGATAAAGTTTACGATACTGAATACTTTTACTGCCGCCGTGCTCTAAACGTAAAAGGGTTACGACTGAAATGGACATTACCTTCCTTTTTATACTTCTTGTATTTATTAAGAAACGACCCAATTGTAAATTAAACTGATATTAAATATAGGTAGGTATTCATAATATAATTATATTTTTCTATATCTTTTTGGATCATATATGAGAATAACAGATGTTCTTTAAAAATGAAAGATATAAGTACTTTTATAAGTATTCATGGTATTTATATAAGTATTAATGGATACAAATTTTAGTAAGTTTTGTCGATTGCTTAACTCTTATAGAACAAATGTATCTAACATTTGCTAATATTATGTCATGCCCACCCTGTATATTTAAATGTAGATACTCGCTGTAGTATTATAATAGCGAGTACAAAATATCCAATACAGGTCACGTTCCCAGAGAACAGCGGTTCCGCGATACAACGCGTCCGAATTTTCCAATAGCACTGCAACCGCTACTGATAATGGTATCCAGGCATTATCTTATGATAACTTATTGCAGTGAAATAAATCTCTTAACATCTATATTTTTAAAGAAATATACTTATAAAACTTAATACTATGTCTTACTTTCTAAATAAGAGAAGTCGAGATGTTTTACTACAGCACGTTTAATAGTTATTTTTGGAAAATGGGAAACGGAGTGCCTGGACACTGAAATTCCCTCTGCCTACCTTGCAGTATCCGGAATGCAACGTGAAGCTGATTTTTTATATATACTCATAATTAACGTTTAAACAAGTAATACAAGTATTTTAACTCATTTTCAATTTAAATATTAATTATATAATTTATTTACACTGTACTCGTATATTAAAGTAATATATCAACATATTGTTCAACATTCCGTAATATATATTTATATAGACATACGAATGTAATAGCAAAATTCCAAGATTAAGAGTAATCAACGCCATAATGGCCACAAGGGTTACTCCAAACTTAGCAATGAGAAGTAATGATGAAGCGGAATTCCCGTGGGAAGAGAATGTGAATCATTCGCTTGCATACTAGAACACTCGATCCTTACAATCTCTTACCCGTCAGATGCCTTTGTAAATACCGTAGATATTGATTTAATCTAGTTTTTAGCCGGCTAAGAAACTCAAGCTCGTTCTGAATTCGAGGAATATTTCTTATTTATGCTTAAATTCGTTTTATTAATCTGTAGTTACATTTTGGTAATTCTTTATTCATGGGATATACTCGTACATTTTATAGCAATCAGTTTAGAAGTTCTTGTAAATAACTCCAAAAATATATATATATATTTTTATATGTACACTTACAATTATTTACGTTTAGGCGTATTCTCTTCTTTTCTTTTAGGTTTGTTATTTTACGCTTTTCAGTTTTTTTAAATAACTTCAACTATCTTTCAAATACTAATCTTACAAATTGAGTTCTTAAAGTAATATAATACAAAGTTAAATAATTTTGAATGAACGCCATTAATGGACGTCAAACAAAAAATGGTAAAGATTATTATATTACCTTAAATGGAAAGAAATAACAAATAAAATTAACAGTCTAATATGAAATCGAGTTATAAATTGAAATTCTTATAAAAGCATGAGGATATCGTGTACAGAACCTCAAACAACATAATGCTGTCAACATGACCTCTTACTTAAATATTTTCACTAAATAGAGATCGAAATCACGATTTCCGTCTTTACTCACCTCTAAACCAACATACATAAAAAAAATAAAATTATATATATATGTGAATAATGTATAGGCAGAGAGATCAGTTCGAATTGAATGGTATATTAACATGAGTGATGGAACTTAACGAGCTTTCAGAAAGGGAAAATGAAAACTAATAATGATTCATATGCAGAAACATTAATTATAATCCACATTTTGTTTTAATTCAAATATTTTATTTAAGTAATTTAATACAAGTACAGGAAATATACGTATCTACATTTTTATCTCAGTCAAATTTTGTTTCATTGATTTCATTCATCAGTACAGTGTATAATGATAGCAATGATTTTGAAATTTTCACACAATTGAGACGCGTGGAGGCTATCACGCACGTTTTTTGCAGTCTTCTTGTTAAATGGAGTGGAAACTGTGATAAATTACACTCTAATGCTCTTTTTCCACTGGTGATTTTGTCAAAGTTAATAAAATATAGAAGTTATTATTTTTGGACTTTGTTTTTTAATATGTTTATATTTATTTCATTTTAAATTAAACTTTTGGGTTTTAAAATTACAAGTTTAATTATTTGCACTCATATGTACATTAGCTACTATTGTACTATGAACATCTATTTCAATTCAAATGTTACCTTTCAAAACATAAACAATCCCAGCTCAGTCCTCATAGCAATATGAAACTATGGGGCCGTGCGATACACACAGTTCCATTATGAGAAGTTTATACTGCAACGATATAACGAGCCTTTTATAATACCTGCCTGCTTTCCATAAACATCAATATTCAAATGCGCCGCTCCAAAACTCATATGGTCCAGGTTTTTATGACAGGGTGGGTATTTTTCATCGCTTGAATATTAGAGTGAAAATCCCGCACGTATCGCAGCACCAATTGAGCTATATTTTCAGAACGGACCTTTGAATATTCCATGGGATTTGAGAGGCTCTGACCAAATTTGTTGGTTTAGTAGCAAAGCAAAGTTTTTATCCAAGGAATAATATATTACTTCTTTTTTCCAGCTTTGTGCCATATTCCGCATATTGCAGGTGAAGTTAATCTAGTGTTATGAAACTCCGTTCTTAGCTTTCCGCAGCATTTTAGAGGCACTGCTTGTTGAGTGGCGGAATTCAACGTCACGCTTTGCATTGTTACCAGAGTGAAGAATAGAACATATATATAAAGAATATTTCATTTCCTTGAGTGGTAATCGAACCCGCAGCCGTCGCCTTTAAAGTCAGTCACACAATTGTGTAAGTGCGCCATGACTGATTTGACCATATTTCTAATATATCTAAAGTATTATTATTGGAAATTGAATTGTTAAAAACATAAAGGTTACGTCCGTTCTGTTTCCCCAAAACAAAACAAAAGAAAACTAATCAACCGTGACTGAGATAATTCTTACGTTTCCATTACTCAGCCTGTGAAGGTCGAATTCAAATTGAGATTTATAACCGAATTGTTTACAAATAATACCTAACCTTTTTAATATTTGTATGAGATTTCTCTCGTATAATTTGTTTCAATTAACCAAGAGACGTGAACTCGACAGATTCACTGAATCATTTTTCTCTCACTAATAACGAGAGACGTTGACAAATGACCAAATTATACGTTCACTATAATATGTTGTTAAAAGTGAGCTTTAGGAAAAATGGTCTGTTTTACGTGAGTTAATTTAAAATAAATTATTTAATAAACTTTGTTATATAGGCACAGTGAAATGATAATTACATTAAATCTAAACTAATTTCTTGTTGTCCTTTATCTATGGCGTTTCAGAGTGCCAGTTCAGCACTAATCACTTCGCCAATGTCTAAAATAATTACAATTTTGCTTTACCTGACGTTATAGTGGCGCATTTGAAAACATTTTGACGGTAAATACGGTTTATGGTTTGGATAATTTATATTTGGATTTTTTTCTAGTTACATGAAATCAACTTAGAAACAGCTTTAGCAAATTAGTTTCACGCTCTATCCTGCACACACCATGAAGCAGAGGGAACCTGTACTTACAACTTCCCTCTATTTTTGTATGAATTACCAATAAATTTTCACATTTCTTTATTAGTATAGTAAGTTCTTGCTTCGTGTCAAAATTCGTAACTGCGTTACCACGAGAAGTACCCTACATATTTTTAATTTCATACAAAATGCAGCAAAATCGCTATAATCGCGAAAGGAAGTGTCTTATCTCTAGCCCTCTATGTGCGGGATACAGCGTGAAGCTGATTTTATTTGATTTATATTACATTGTTAGCAACAATAATCGAATATGACGTGTTAATATCCTTCGTATCAACGTATCATTTTCATAAGAAGTGACAGTACCATCTAATTAACTATCATCTTTCACATTAATAATATTGCCTTTAGGGTACAATTCTGTGAGATGAATAAACATATTGAATCCTGAAGAATATTTTTATTTATTGTAAATCTTACTCTAAGAAATATCAAATTTAGTAATCCCACTTAGTAAAGAACACAAATAATTAACATAAGAAAAAAAAAATATAGTAAAGTTAACACATAAGAAACTAGAAATATAGATAAATCATTTTCCATTACGAATAACAGTACATTTATCTTAGAAAGCAAGGATTTTTGTTATATTTCTCGTTTTGTAAGAAAAATGGAGTTTATTAACAGTATCGGCGAGCCCGGCCCCAGAGATATGGTGACTGAAACCACTAATATTTCAGCATGAAATATAACTGCGATTTATTCATGTGAAATACTTGTAATAAAAATTGACCACTGAAAAGAAGATATAGTGTTTCATGAATTGTATTGATTTTTAGAACCAATGTCATATTAAATTATTGTTTTAAAGCTTTAGCTATATTTTAATACTATTAAAATTATAGTTTTTTTTTATAATATAAAAACCTAAGCAAATATAATATTAAAACTGTAGTTCAATATTTAAACATGTTTTGTTTATGCTCTAAAATCTCTGTTTGTAGTTAAAACATCATAACGACTATATTACTATTCATTGTACTATATTTAATGAGGTCAACGTGGCTGGGTTGAATTCCCGCTACAGTTATGAATTACATTCATTTCTATGCTCTGCTAAAAATACAAAGTACAGCGTTGAGTTTCGTCAATACGCCTTTACTTAACATCAAAGATATCTTTTTCAAAGCCGAAACGAAATATAATAATTTCTCATAACGAATATTATCATTTCTTCACTATGGCGTCGTGGCAAAGCCTGCTTTGCCTCCAGAATTTGGCAGAAAGTGAGGGCAGAGTGTCTTAACACTAGGCTTCCTCTTCCCTATCATATGCGGGTTACAGCGTAAAGCTGAAAAGAAATCGACATTTTTTTTTATTCCGCCATTTTTTCCTTATTGCTAAAACATACGAGAACAAGGGTAATTATTTCTAATAAATTACATGCATGCTAATGATGCGGATATAGAAACTAGTTTGATATAATATCGTAATCCGAGCCGCGATCCCAATCTGAAATCTGAACTCAAGAATAATGGGTAACTGTCATATGTACTGTAGCGTTTTTGACACACACGATTTGTAGGCATCAATCACAGGCTGGAGCTCGACGGTGGAAATATTTGACATTTAATTTTTCATTTCCAGGTTCCATTTCAGGATATGTTTCACATTTGTAGTTCAATAATGAATATAAAAGGATATAAAAATTGCGATTTTGATGCTATCAGGTCCTACTAGAGTCAAATGTGGCGGAACGCGGTGGTTGCCGGTTCAAATTTGATTTTGCTACAATTATGCGCCAGAACTAGAATTAAAATCACGAAAATAAACACTTTAGTTTAAATAAGTTTAGTTGAAATTTTTTGTATCTGTTCCGTTCCGTTATTTTATTCTGACTTCCTAAATGTGCCAGTTGAGCGCTCACGTATAAATCACAACAAATATTAATATACAATTTAAAAACTGTCGCAATTGTCAAAAATGTTTTCATAATAATAGAAATCCGTAATATAAAATTAAATTATAGAAGGAATTTTATACAAAAAATGCACTATGATATCAATCTGGCCGCCTTTTTCAAAATAAATAAGCCCCACTCAACCATTTCGGGTGGTTGTTTTATAAATATATATTTTTATAATGCTCATCCCTTCGGTTAATATTAGAGCTATCTACGTTATACAGCAGCCGGTATCGCGGTCAGCGGTAAATATATCTGGAGGGTCATGTGTATGCATATTTCATGAACCTCGATCGCAACTGACCGTCCTACCTAATTTTGATCTAGTTGATCTTGACGTTTACTGAGTTATTTCGACTAATAGTGCAATAGCTAAAAAGAAAATATATTTCCAATGATAGTGGGTTTTAATATTTTATGTGAAGTTCACTTTATTTATGATTTAAATAAAATAAATGTAAAAATGTCTCCAAAAATAAAACTCTTAGTTTTATTTAACATCACGATTAACACATAACAAATAATGTGTGCGTAATTAATTTAATAATATATGCTAACTTTTTTATATCATTCGACTCACGCTTTACCCGTTTTGTTTAAAGAATTTGAATCCTATATCTTATAAAACAAAGTCGCTTTTCGTGTCTGTCTGTTGTTTCTAACTCTTCTTCTTCTAAACCACCCAACGGATTTTTATGCGGTTTTCACCATTAGGTCGAGTATTTTTCGTAGAAGGTTTATATATAGTTTATTATTTGTACATTCTTATGTCTGTCTCTTATAATACGATA
>JAAIXI010000222.1:6473935-6527704 GCA_013403645.1 Heliconius nattereri | reverse complement strand
ACATTCTATTTAATTTTCCTCACAGGCAGCCACGTAGTGCTTGCTTTTCATCAGGGACAGAATACCCTCTTCAGCATTAACCACAAGCTCGAAAAACAAAACCCGCCTGCCTCTATGGCAACGAAGATTTAGATGCGTTTGCACGTATTGGATAATTGGAGTTGAATGTATTATTTCAGCGCGATATATTTGGTTTCATATTTTTTGTAGTAGTTATTAGTAGGTAGGTTTTTGTTTATAATTTCTTCCGATTAAAAATAGTCATTTAACTATCTAAAAATAGTCATTTAAATATATTTTAGTACTTGAAAAGATTAGTAGCACAGATTTAAAATTACGGTAGCTACTAAAAAATCCTTGCTGTGTAAAACAATTGGAAAATCCTTATTGAAACTACGAAAATGCGGGTTGCATTAGGGTTTAATTAATTTTCACATTATGCTTTGCAAACATACATTATATGAATAATCCAGTAGTTAAAGCGGGCGAAGCCGCAAGAGGGTCGCTAGTTACTTTTATAAATTTAAGATCGTTGACCATAGATTGTTTTGATATTTGTCAAAATAGAATGGAATTTTATGAAGTCCATTTTATTAATAACAAAACAAACGGACCAATTAAAACCTCCATTGCCAAGCTTTTAGAAACACTGCAAAAGAATTGTTTATATAAATAACAATTATTGCTTAATGAATTCGCAATGAGAACAATTTGTTTCGGTAACAGAATATCGTTGATATTTTCAATATTAAAATGAAAGCAATTGCAGAAAATTAATTACTCAGTATTAAGTCCGTAATATGAATTCACCCGAAATATCGAGTGGTGCGTGAATCGATAATAATCATTTTACTTTGCTATGTTTAAGTTGAAAGTGTGGTTTTCACTGTAAGTGTATTGCATTAAAATAATAATTATAATTTCATGCTACATTGTATTTATTATTAAAATCGTTTATTAAGTTAAGTTTTGTCTATTCTTTTTTCTATTTTCTATTAACACGCAGTATCGGGATACAGCAGTATATGCGGGATATAGCGGGGTAGGTAGAGGGAACTACTTCCGTTTTCCACTATCAGTCGAATTCTGGTAGCATTGCGTGCTGAGTGGCGAAATTTGAAGCCACGTTTTGCCTCGACTTTTGTTTCATTCTTTGGTGAGGTATAGAAGTCAAGCGCGGCGTTGATTTCCACCACGCAATGTGTCCAGAATTTGGCGAAAAATAAAGTGTGAAAAGTCTTAACACTAGGCTTCCTCTGTCTTGTCTACCCTGCTAAACAAGGTGTACAGCATGAAGCTAAAAAAAGACTACTGGAGAAAATTTTAAATTCAAATTGTGCAAGTGAGCACAGGAAATGTTCTATAGGAACATTATTATAAGAAAAAAATATGTTTGTTATAAAATACAATACATTAAAGAATAAACGTGTGAATTTTACTCTATATCTCAACAAGTACGAGGCCAAACATGTAAATTTTAGGCAAACGTCCATTCTGACAGATGCCATGTTGTCGTAGCAGTCGTTGTTATTAATATTTTTATGAGACAGGTGCATGTACTACGTCAAATTTATACACAGTACTATGTAAATTTATTCGTAGTTCAAACAAATCATATCAGTTGGAAACCGAACGATTCAGTTTGTCGTGAACAAATGGAAAATACAACATTTTCATGTAAATTTCTATATTTTCAATTCAGTTGTTTTCAATCAAATAGTACTTACATTTCTTTTTCAGTTTCACATTGTATTCTACATGAAGCAGGATACGCAGAGAGGGTCTAGTGTTAAGATACTCAACACGCAATGCCTCCAGAATTCGGCAGAAAGTGGGGAACGGAGTGTCTTAACACTAGGTTCCCTTTGCCTACCCTGTGTGCGGGATACAGCGTGAAGCTGATTTTTAACTTATAGTATTCTAAATATATTATATTGAAACCTATAGACTTAGATTTAAACTTAAATAATCATTTACATTTGTTATGTATAATTACATTAAAAATCACATTATAAAATTAACAATAAATTATATCACGAAGTAAATAAGACGAAACGAATTGAAGGCTACCAGATAAGAAGAGCTAGTCAATAAATAACAGCTGTTGGTCCAGCGTGAGATGTGTCAAAGAAGAATTCTCCTCCCTCACGAATAAAGGGGTCTACGTAAAGTGGACTTGTATAAGTATTCACTGAAAGTTGACCGTAAGACCTTCGAGAGGTCGACGTCTGCTCTGACCTCTGACGTTATTGATCGCCACTTTAATAAAATTTGTTGATATTTTATTACGTAGTTTGGACTGTTCTTTTTCTTTTTGGCGCAGGTCCTTTGAAGGTCATTTCAGGTACGTTTCACTTACGTAATACTTACGTTTAACGTGTTAATATAATAATATCTTTCAAGGAATACAATATGTGCTGGGAGAAAAAAGGATAGCATATGGAAGAATACAAATTACCACTAAGTACATCTTTACATCTTTTTTTGCCTAGTATAAATAAATACAAGAAATACGGTAGTTTTACGTACGAATGTTCGTACTACTTATAAAACTTCCTTATTCTACAATGAACAAAGTTTTCACAATTTTCCGTACTAACCCTATCAAAGTATTTTTATACTGACAAGTTTCAAATAAGTAACTACAGACCAACTTCGTTGACTTCAAACAGTAATACTGAAGTTAGCAAATACAAGACCTGGTATAAATAATGTATACAGACAATGCGGCTTACTACTTAGCCTCGTAGGCTGAAACACACCCAGACCTAAGGAAATTCAAATTCATTTCACTTTAAAAATAAACTTTGAATTACTTTTAAACTTAAAACAAGTTTCAACAATGAAATATCTTCCACAGTAATAGTAGTTGTAAATTGTTGGAACAACGTAAGTTTCGTAACTTCACGAGAAATGTTACTGACTAGGATTGTTTATAGCATAAAGCATATTCTTATATATTTTATATTAATAGAAATATTTATTTATAAAAATAAGCAAAGTTATCAAATTTAAAAATAACATATTTAGTTATTTTTTATTTAGTTATTGTCAAAAACAGCAAGAGTGTTATCAATTGTGAATGAAATTCTATTTGCACAGTTTTTGTATTTTGAGGAATGACAAGAATAATAGGAAGCTGTCACACCTTACAATGGTAGCATTTTTTTGACACACGATTGCCATCAATCACAGCCAAATCGAGGTACAAAAATAATATTGAAGGACTGATTTTTTCCGTTTTAGATGGGATCCTATCAAAAATATCGTTTTTTGTTGATATATGTAGGTTCTTATTATTATTAAATGTAAGACTATGATATAATTTTATTCAAAAACAAATTTGATATACTTTTGTCTTTTATTAGGTTTCTATTAATTTGTACACAAGTGCTTGGTAAAATATTAGGAGTAGGCAGAGGGAGACTAATTTTAAGCCACTTCGCTTCAAAATTTCCACCGAATTCTCAGAAAACCAGAGCGAGAGAGCGAAGAAATGTAAATATTAAATATTTAATTTCCTCACGCCCGTACGTCTCAAAATAACAAAACATTATTAATAGATAAATTAACATCTTCAATAATAACCCTTCCATTAAAATATGCAATTACAACGGAATTATCGCTACTGCACTTATTATAATTATATTTATATAATAATATGTTCCTGATTTTAAATACGATATTAAACATAATATAAAATATCCGTTACAGTTAATGCATTTTTCATGAGTATCGATCATCAAAATCAGACCGCTCTGATTTTAAATTACAATAATTAGGGACGCCCGCGGCATGCAATGTAACTCTATTTACCCTCTTTTGCGTCTATTTGATATATCAGTAAAAACAATATTTATAAATAACATATAATTAGTCTTTTTTAAGTAAGTATTAATAAAATATAAATAAAAGTAAAAAAAAACTTAAAAATTTAAACTTAATAAATTACTTGCGCAATACAAGTTTTTGCAGTATAGAGTAAGAGATAAGTTCTTTTGAAATAAAGATTATTTTTTTTCATGTATAATTTATTTGTATTTCTAGTTTTCTCTTACTTAACTAACGCATAATTATTGCAAGGGATTTCTTTATTATTCAATCTCAATTTTCATTTTCTCGATGCTATTCAATACCAGAGTGCTTATACCAGGACAGCAGTACAAATCAAATGAGTACCATTACGATCTGTCCATCTTCCTTAGTTCCGAAGTCCCTTCGGAAGCTGGAGCTTCCGACTCTATCTTCAAACTCTAGAGATGTTATTTGGCACTAGAGTAACAATAATAATAATAATAATAGACTATTGTAAAGGCGGACGTCCGTTAGTCTCATTCAATAGCCCAGTAGCCAGTCCATCTAAATTCCATTCCATAGTCCTAGTTTAGATTTCCACATTTTCCATAGTTCCTACGCATTAACCGGCGACCATCTCTGGGCAATTACCTGTGGTTACCCAGAGATGGATCCCGGCTGATGCGTCACAGTAAAACATTTGAATATTCTCTAAGGGGCCTCTACGTGTTGGACCGGTGTCCCCACGCAAGCCTTCCAAAGGACCGGGTTCTTTTAAACCCGTGAATCTTTAAAGAGAAACATAATAATAATGAGCCCCCCAAAATCCTACCTTACGTTCTAGCTGAACACCTTGCCAACGTGGGGGGCGGTAACGTGTACTTACATAATAATTATATAAAGATTTTATAATTTTGAAGTCGGTGTCAAGCTAATGCTACAACACCCTTACTACAATATCTAATTACTGCGCCTGTTTGTTTTACTTGGCACCGACTTCAAAATTATAAAATCTTTATATAATTATTATTTTTCACTTTTTAGTTCGCTGTTAGAAGTCGGTTTTTCTTTTTGTTAAAAATTAATTTATTTTATGATTTTAAGTGATGGGTTGATCTTTAAATGATGCTTCTTAAACGAGTGGTGATGGTGGTGGTAGTGGTTGTCAACGAGTGGTTGTGATTGTCCTATGTAAAACTTCATTTAATTAGGTATTATTTTTGTGCAAAGTTACATTTTGATATTTTAACAAGAACATACATAAAAAGTATTCGGGCGAATTGGGAATCTCCCTTGTTTGAAGTTGGTTGAAAATGAGAACATCCTCTTTTTTGAGGTTGGTTAAAAAGAAATGCCACCATCAGGAATCTCATTTCCGACATCAATTTAAAAAGTTTTTGCTTGTAACTATTACAGTATAATCAATTTTTTACCAAAAAAACAAACTTTCTCAATTTTCTCCGGATTCCATAATCAAAACCTAACCAAACTTTCACCAAATTATCCTTGAAGTGTATCCTTTCAAATAAAAAAAGAATCATCAAAATTGGTTGGCGCGACATTGAGTTATTCGGCTATTAGTCGCGCACATGCCTAATGCAAATTTAAGACTTATGTGATTTTCTCATGGATACCATTGTCAGACATGGACCAAAAAAAAATGGGACCATTCGGAAAGCTATACCTTTCAAATAAAAAAAAATATATCAAAATCTGTTTACCCAGTTAAAAGTTATGAGGTAACAAACATTAAAAAAAAAAAAAATACAATCCAATTGATAACCTCCTTTTCTTACAGAAGTCGGTTAAAAACTTACACGGCTAACAAGGTAAAGGTAATCCAAAGAAAGGGAGACACGGTTACAAAAGAAACTGAGAGGGCCGCTTCCCGAGGGTGATCGTCGGGGCACACCTGGAGCTGACGCTGGGTGTTTTAGTATGCGAACCGTCGGCGGTCTGGAGTTGAACAGACGGGCCCCCACCGACAAATATACTACAGCCGAACACACATCCCAACTTAATAGTCCAATAGAATCATATAGTCCAAGTAGTGAATCTTTATCACCTTCTATACCATCATCACCTTCTTAAACCATACAGTCGAACACGTACCAACTTTGAGTGTTGCGCAGGAGGCAAACGCCTTTTTGCCTGCGTCCACCAAAGCTAGAAAACCAAGAGTACGCATGAGATGGAGCACTGAAGTCAACATGTTTATTATGCATACCTTCTACCGAATCACAAAGTTAGAAACAGATTTTTCTACATATAGACAACGCCTACACGAACTATTCTGTCAAAAATACCCTTACATTACCGTTTCCAAGCAAAGAGTTTCTGATCAAAGGAGAACTAGGAAGGTTAGAAATAGGTTAGTACCTCAGGACCTACTTAATCAAATAAAAGAAGAAGTAAAATGTGAAATAGAATTAGAAGAAATAAAGATGGATAATATAAATAGAAATCAAAACCAAAGTCATTTAGTATTATCAAACACAACAACTGCTGTATCCCAAGTTGGTGAACAATCACATAATTATTTTAATACTCAAACAACACAGACTTCTACGCAAACAGAATCCTTAAGTTATTTAATAGAAAATGAAATAGAAACTTTAAAAGTACCTACTAATTACACGAAAGAATTTATTACAAATTTAAGAGAAAAGCTAACAACAACACTTAGTCCTTTTTCTGGGCTTGATGCAACAATTCGACCAAGTCTACCAAAATTAAAATATACTCATAAACTCTCTGAACTAATACACATTACACACACACACACACACACACAAACACACAGACATTCAATTAATAGATATACATACATTGATATATTGTACAGCTTTAGTAATAGAAGAGTTAGATCAAAAATACAATAATAAACCATCATGGCAAATAAGATAAGAAAAGAATATAGAAAAACTTAGGGTAGATATTGGACGTCTCGCAAAATATATCAAAAGCAATAGATCCCAAAAAGTAGTTAAGACAGTGATGAAAATTTTCCGTAATACAACTTTACATACTAAAAATGAAAATGATAACCAAAAATAAGAAGAATTTCTAGATACCTTAAAACAAAAACTAGCTCTTAAATCTCATAGACTAAAAAGATACAAAAAAGCACAGAAAAGAAAAAATGACAATATTATATGCAACAAGAGAAAAAACATTTTACAGACCACTTTCAAAAACAAATCATCCATCACAAAATAGAAATACAGAGAGTATCCCTACAGAAGAATAGTTAACTATATATTGGAAATTTGGAAACCAAAATCGAAACATAACGAAAATGCCAAATGGATTGTAGAAAAAACGGAAATTACTGAAACCGAAATTTTAAAAATTACCTCCAAACTACACAATGTTTGGAGGTAATTTTTGGTGCATATAAAGTACATAAGTTTTGGTATAAGAAATAAACCATATTTCACAGAACAATAGCAAACAATTTTACAGATATTATTTTAAATAAGCAGAATATACCCAGTTTTATGGCAACCGGAATTACATACATGATACCAAAAGGCAAATTTTCGTCAGAACCTTCAGAATATAGGCCCATAACATGTTTACCCACAATTTACAAAATTCTTACTTCAGTTATAACATCTGGAATCACGGTACATATAGAAAAGTATAATATAATAGCGGAGGAACAAAAAAGGTGTAAGCGAGGCCATATGGGATGCAAGGAACAACTCATTATAGATTTCAACATTCACAAGCATGCTACAACAAAACATAGAAATTTGCATTGTACATATATTGATTACAAAAAAGCTTTTGACAGCATAAGTCACACTTGGTTAATACAAATATTAAAAATATATAAAATAAGTCCGTTCATTATTGAATTTTTGAACATTATTATGTCTCAATGGAAAACCACCTTGCAGCTTAATTACAATAGTACTACCGTGAGAACCAGACATATTCTAATTAAAAAAGGAATCTATCAAGGGGATTCCTTGAGTCCCTTATGGTTTTGTCTTGCGTTGAACCCATTATCTTATCTTCTACAGAATAGTCGGTTGGGATACAGTTTTAGTTTACGTTCACGCAATTCCCTAATATCACATCTCATTTATATGGATGATATAAAACTATATTCTTAAACACATACAGATATGAAACAACTAATAGATATAACTACAGAATCTAGCAATGACATTAAAATGCAATTTGGTCTGGACAAATGTAAAGCTCTCCATATAATTAAAGGTAAAATTCAAGAAGGTAATTATTTAATTAACGATCACGACATTATTATAGCTCTTAAAAGTGCCGATATCTACAGGTATTTAGGATATAATCAATTGAAAGGTTTAGACCATACAAATATAAAACAATTTTGAACGACACAATTTAAAAATAGACTGTATGCTATTTGCAAGGCACAATTATCAGGAAAAAATCTTGTTAAAGCAATAAATACATATGCCGTCCCAATATTAACATATTCCTTTGGTATTGTAAAATGGACAAAAACAGACATAGATAACTTAGAGAGGTCAATCCGTACTATACTAACAAAACACAATTATCTTAACCCTAAATCTGCAATAGAAAGGCTAAGCATTAAAAGATCACACGATGGAAGGGGTATTATAAATATTAACACTTTGTGGCAAAACCAAATATAACCAAATATAATAAGATAATGATCATAATTACGCTCCATTAAATTTAGAAGAAATAACTGGTTGGCAAAATTACCAACACACAGATCCGCAAAAGCAGCTAATAGAGAATTGGAAAAGTAAAGTATTACATGGAAGACATCCGCATGACATGGAATAAGCACATATAGATTCAGTAGGCTCATATATGTGGCACTTATTCCCCGAAACAGAAGGATTCATAATAGACATTCAAGACCAAATCATAAACACAAGAAATTACAGAAAATATATAATTAAAGACAGCAAAGTCACTAATGATAAATGTCGTAGATGCCACAGCCAACCAGAGACCATTCAACATATAACAGGAGCTTGTTCCAATCTCACACATTCAGACTACACGCACATACACAACCAAATTAGTAACATAATATATCATCAACTTGCACACAAATATAAATTTATAACTAATTTCGATACCCCTTATTACAAGTACACCCCAGAAACCATACTAGAAAATTCTACTCATAAAGTATACTATGACCGAGCTGTTCTCACCGACCGAACAATTCATTTTAACAGACCAGACATAATATTACAAAACAAAATAGATAAAATAACATACCTGATAGATATCGAAGTGCCTAATACTCATAATCTCCAAAAAAACAATTGCCGAAAAAATTAATAAATATGAGGAATTAAAAGAAAAAATAACAAGAATTTGGAAACAAAAAACAGTATATATAGTACCTATAGTTTTCTCTACCACTGGGGTTATACCGAAACATCTTCATCATTGTCTAAATATGTTTAACTTAAAACGTACAACTTATATTATACAATAACACATTCTATTAATTTATATTGTATCTACTTGGTAACAACCCGTAGATACAATAAAATCCAGTTTCAAACTAAGTGTCAATACATACACAAATAATAATAATACTTTATTGCACATGAAAAGAAAATTACACACATATATTTATACTAGCGACCCTCTTGCGGCTTCGCCCGCTTTTACTACTTGATTATTCATATAATGTATGTTTGCAAAGCACTTAAGATAATGTGAAAATTAATTAAACCCTAATGTAACCCGCATTTTCGTAGTTTCAATAAGGATTTTCCAATTGTTTTACACAGCAAGGATTTTTTAGTAGGTACCGTAATTTCAAATCTGTGCTACTAATCTTTTCAAGTACTTATTNGAACTTGAGCGCAGAAATGAAAATAATTCTTTCTTCTCGCTGTATTCCGGATGTTGTCCAGGGCAGGCAGACAGAGCCTAGTGTTGAGACACTCTGCTCCTCATTTTCCGCTGAATCCTACGTGTTGAGTGGCGGACATTAACGCTGCGCTTTCCCTCCAAACTAGAGCGAAGAAATGAGAATATTAAATACTTCATTTCCTCGAGTGATAATCGAACCCACAGCCTATCGTATTTACAGTCTCACACTTGTACCCCTGCGCAATCACTGGCCGCTATTAAAAACGAGTCATCAAAAAATTACCAAAAAATATTTTTACTGGCAATAATCAACTGAACATAAATTAAGTTTTACCGCTGTGTCCACTACGCCAAACCTATCACGGTTGTATATCGTACAAACCTATCACTATAGACGACAGCGGCTCTCAAATTAATACGTTGTCTTTCGAAACAATTGTCTGAATCGGTCAAGTAGAGCCGAGCATTTGTTTTCAGTCGAATAGCTGTTAACCCTGGCTTTACGCCAGCGTACCTAGTTTACGTAAGCACCATATCGCCGCTTGGTAAATCAGACGCGATCGTGACGTGTACAGCTAAATATTCGCTTCGCTTCGCTTCGTTTCACATATCGAACAGATTGTCATTGTCATTTTGATCCAAATAAGTAACTTTTGCAGCGGAATACTGTAGCTTTGGACGTTTTAAATTTATGTGTTCAAGATTTTATAGTATGTTGTGGTTTAATTGGATTTTGTTGATGGTTGTGTGTTTTGATTCTATTCGTAGATTACTTAATTAGTATTAAACGTTTATTTTAGGGAATTTATTTAGTATAAGGAAAAACACATTAAAATCAAAACTATTCGCGATTAAAGCTCAAAAAATTCATATTTTATTAGATGTATAATTTTTCCGATTCAGTTATGCAAAGGGTAGGTTGGATTCCACCACTCAACACGCGAACTCGTCTAATCCTTAAGTGAATGGAAAATTGAAATTGAGATATATTTATCTACTGAGATATATATATAATTTTCCATTCACTTAAGGATTAGACGAGTTATGATATATATATACGTATATATATATATATATATATATATATATATATATAAAAATTTACACACAATACCTACTAGAGAACCTACTCGTCAATACAAAACGATAGCCATTTTGAATTACCAACTATATTGATTATAGGATATTTGATTGTAATTATATTATACAGTACTTTTTACTGAAAGTGGCAATTTATCAATGTGTCTTTTCTCACAAAGCTCTTGTTTAACCAAGTCGGTTTAATGTTGCTAATGATGATTCTTTATTTATTTTGTTGCATAGCATGGTAAGTATGGTAGGTAGAAGGAACCTGGGAACCTGGTGTTAAGACACTTCGTTCCTTATGATGGTAATAGAGCGTCGCTGCTTCGCATTTTCCGAATTCTTAAGCTATTGCGTGTTAAGTTGCAGAACATAACGCCGCGCTTTGGCTTATTACCATAGCGAGAAAATTAAGATATTAAATATTTCATTTTCCTGAGTGGGAATCAAATCCATAACAGTCGTGTTTACATTACAAATTTAATAAAATTTTATCTGCTTCTCAGATTAAAAGATTAGTATTAGATTTCTTTAGTTCTTATCAAATATTAACATTTAAAAAAATCGTACTGAATTAAAAATGGCCGTGCACTTGGTACGTCCATGTGGGGCCAGTTTCCACGGGGGGCATAAATAATGCGGTCGATTTCAACTCACCACCCACCACCCGGCTCAGGGGTTTCACACGAATGCTCACATGCAATTTCCGGAGACCAAAGGACATGGGCTCGTTTGTAAAAGATTCTAAATAGAAAGCCGAAATACAAATAAAACGGACATTATGAATAATATACAGTGTATTTTGGGAACCCTTTTTATTATTGGAAAACATTTTTTTGGTAGTTGATGAGAGATACTGTTAAACTTATCATCATTTTTACCTTGTTACTAATATAAGATTCAAAAAAGTGTTAAGGCACTCCATTTCGTTCCTCACTTATCACTAAATGGCAGTACTTAACGCCTGCGCCTGTGCTATGTCATTTTTATATATGTAAAAGAAGCTTTTGTCCTAGAACTAATATTTATGTGTAGTACAAACAGAATCGTTGTGTACCTTATCAAAATTGTTGAAAATCAAAAGTGAGGCCAGCCGGCGCAAGAGCAGAAGCGTACAGTTGAAACGTGACAAATTGTCGGTTCGATTTCTACTCGAGGAAATTAAATTCTGTGGAAAGTGGAGAACGGAATAGAGTACCTTAACACTAATAAATTGGAGTTTCCTGGGTCCCTCTGCGTACCCTGTCATGTATGGGATATAGCGTATATGAAAATTGAAATTTTATACCTTAATTACAAATTTACTTTTTAATATAAAGAGATAATTACAAATTACGTACGTGCAATTAAATTTCTGAGATAATTCAACGAACACAAAGTTATTAATGAATAATTGAGTTTAATAATTTTATTACAGAAATAACAGGTACTTCCAATTCAATAAATTACATCCCCAGAGGGATATTACTTTTAGCGTACTAATAATAAAGTTTATTGGTTATACATAATTTATTTAATTATAACCAGTTTATTTTATGATATGAAAATGTATTAAGTGAGTAATAATAATTATGTTTTTGTTGTTTAATTTGTTTGTTAAAAAAAACAATTATTATTGTTTTTAATTTATCATATTTTATATCTCATCTTGCCAACAAAATTATATATTTTTCATTTGCTAGAGGTATAAATAAAACAAAAAATCTTAATTAAATTATTTGGTTTATTCAAGCTGTAGCTTACAACTCATTAACAATATGCAGTTTCCTTGAAACTTAAATGTGTCAAGTAATACAATCTTATAATATATTTACATACATAATAAAAAGTAATGAGTAAATACAGATTACATCATAAATGTTACACTTCTTTGAAGTTAATCATGAGTCGAAGGTTTAACCATCATACAAGAAAAATGACGACCTGAAACTACTGTGTGGAGTACATCAAAAACAATACATTGAAGTGAACTTATATTATTCGTACATTCTAAATACTTTTTGTAAAAATTTTACACAATTAATTAGTTTTACAATATCTTAATTTAACACGTTTTTACAAGTTAAATATTATAATCGTATCGTAACAAAATTATCTAAGTATATGTGATCTGAAACTGCGAAACGTGAGATTTACATCGTTTATAGCGAAGAAGTCAGTCTTTACCTCACTAGAAATGAAAATGTTATTAAACCTGACTGTGTGCAAATGTACTAGAATTATACACATCCGGCCAATCGGGTAATCTTGTAAATGCGTTATTTATTGCTAGCTTGTTTTTGGTTGGATTCATTGAATTATTTATTTTCGTTCTTATATCATGACCTGATGAGAATCGAACTTTTTTCTTCATGATTCTGTTTGATAACATTGAAATAAGAACATTCCAAAAATTTGGGTCACTCCACAATATAGTTGTGCGTTGATCTCGTTGCTCCTTTAGAAAAGCGTATATCGAGTTCTCGGGTCCAATATCGATGAATACATAAAGCGTGTTTTTCGTTTTCAACATTTCACCCCGAATTTTCTTTATGTTTACGTGACTGTAAGCTGACGTTAAGTAGCTTGGGGAAAATACAACCAGGATACTGTCACTCTCTTTGGAACTATTTCTGAAATGCTTCATGAAACTGTCACCGTCGCTACTTTTATTAATAAGTTTTGTTTGCACTTTAAAATTTTTATGTTCTTTCAGTTCTGGTAAAATCTCTTTTAGCACAAACTCTTCGTCATTTTCAGTGTATTTCACTATTATATTTTTTGGCTGATCAATAGTATTATTTTGCTGAGAGAAATGTTGAAATTTTTGTTTTATCAACGTATGTATTTCCTTCTTGTACACGAAGTATAAAATTATGGTAATTATCGATAATGAAAGTGATGTCGTGACAAGGGAAATAAATATAATAAACCTTAGATAGCACGACTCACTTGTCCAAATTGGACATTGAATTAAAGTATCATCTACGACCTAAAATAAACAAAGACAGATTATAACAAGAATGACGTAATAATCACTACATACAAAATTATTTTTGTTTTATAATTAAATTTTCCATATTCATTGATTTTCATTCATTAATTTGTCATATAAAAGCAAATATTTATAATATAAATATATTTTTACTAACCTTTATTCTCAAATTTTCCTTTAGAAAATTAACGAAAAGAAAGTTTTTACACCTGCAACTCAAAGGGTTATTAGATATCCAAACCTCTTTCATGGGTTTTTTTAATAATTCCCCATAGTTAATTTTAGTATTCGCCTCAATTGTTTCCTTATGTCTTGTATCATCCTAAAAAGACCAAATCTTATTAACATTAGTGTATATATACGCATGAAATATTTAAATGTACATTAATTTCAAGTTCGTACCCAAAGATATTCAATTGAGTTGTAGCTGATATCCAAGATTTCATGGCCGTTGATCCACCAATCCTTATAAGATATTTTAAATTTATTATGACTTAAGTTAAGCATTTTAAGATTATACGTTTCCACAAACGGAGATGCTCGTATCACCGTCCAAGAATTATTTTTGAGTTCTTTACTCTCAAAATCAAGCCGATTGTATGCTAATGATACAGACAGCCTTTGCTTATTATTACTGAATAGATATGATGATATTGTCTTCAAATTGTTGTGTTCCATGTTCAAAGATATTAAACTCAGTAGCGATGAAAAAGTAGAACTGGAAGAAATAAGTTTTAATTTAGATTTGAAAAATTATAAAAGGCAAAATAAACTGATATAATATATGTATATATAGAATAAGCTTACCTAGAAATTTCTTCAATGGAGTTATGGCATAAATTTAATTTTTCAAGTCTTACTAATGATGAGAACAATTTTGATTCTAAGCTTCTCAAGTTGTTATGACTCAAGTCTAATTCCAGCAAGTTGATTTGATCGTTAAAAGTTGATTCCGGAATGACTACCATTTCGTTATACGCTAATGATATGTTTGTTATGAGAGGGGAGTTATTAAAAATATCATACGGTACGACTTCTATTCCGCTTCTTTGAATATATACTTGCTTTAAGTTAGGTAAATTTCCAAACAAATTTCTTGGTAGTTCTCTCATTTTTACGTCGTTATTAAGAATTATAACAGTTTCTAACAGGCCGTTGGTTGCGAACAAATTCTGTGGCAGCGTTGAGAATTTGTTGGAAAACAGAGTAAGTTTCTTTAATTTTCTTAACGGCTTAAAAATTGATGTGGGAAGTTCATTAAGCCCGTTGGAACTCAAATCTAATTCCTCAAGAACATCTACGCCAGTAAAAAAGTCTTTTGAGAACCAAGTCACATTGCTTTGCCATAACGACAGTTTTCGTAATAATGATAAATGAGAAAAAATATTCGATGACATATTCGTCATATGATTATGGCTTATTTCTAAAGTCTCTAATCTTTCAAGGGGCTTAAACAGCTCCTCAGATAAGTTAATATTGTTGCAACGTATATTTAACCATGTCAAACTGTTTATGTCCGTGAACAGATCGTCTGGCAAATGAGTAATTCCATTTACTGATAGCAGCAACTTTGTCAAATATTGCAATCCAGCAAATTGTTTTCTACTAAAATATCCCGAAAGATTCTTAGTATTCTGAAATATTAACGACATAGTCCTCGACACACCCATGTGATTAAGAATATCTTTAAAAGACGACGTTGGCAAGGGACAGTCCTTGAAGCTGACAGATTTGAAAGTGTTTGGCTCGTTGGCACATTTTGGCAACTTTGCGTAATCTAAAGTGGTAGCGTTTTCGCATTTCACATTTATATAAGTACTTGGAAGTAGATTTATTTTCACTATACGACCTGAAAAAGAATTCTGGTATCAGTTTGTAATTTCTGCGATTAATGTTTCATGAGTATGAAGTCAAAAATAAATCGATAATTGCATTTGTGGAGGCATTTAAGTGCACTTACCGTCAATGTTGCAATTGAGTTCAACAGCGAATGTGCCACCGCAAACGCAGTTAGGATGACTTGGACACTTCACTCTCGCAGTAATTACGTGTATGGCAAGTGCCACTATGAGCACTTGTATGAGTTTTCTATCCATCTTTCTTGTTACATTATACATTATTTAAAGGATAAAATGGTGAGAGCTATTTTTCTTCTTCATCCATGGATACTGTAATGGTAAGGTTGTAATGTATTTTAGTGAATATCATCAAATTAGGTAATTAATATATTATTGCCATTATAGTATAGCTGGCTTCGGGTTTAATTCTTAATTCATTGTCTCGTCTGGAGAGCCCCGTGATAGGCACACACTATGTATGTATGGGCCGAGATGAGAGACTTATTAATGTTTTTTTTTGGTAAGACATGAAAACATAAAGAAACCCCTATCATCAATTCAGAAAAAATATTTCCACTCCTGCTGAAGCTATATAATTTATCATGTTTTAATTAAAATGCACATAAATTAAAAATATATATAGCTATTAAGTATACTATCCTTAAATATTATTCTTTAATCCACAGCAAATAATACCTCCATCGGCCATTATTTGAATAGATAAAGTAATCGCTGAGGTGTAACTTTCAAAGTTCAGATGAATTTGTTGCGCTGGCAAAGCCAACAATGGCATTGATTCCACCATGCGCAGTTCACAAGCAATTGCAAATAAAAGTTGCATTTTAAATTGCACCGGTTTGTAAAATATGGTTTTGTTGTTGAAGAAATAAATTCATGTCAATATTAATATTCTAAAGCATTGAGGCCGCTACCTTATGACTTTAAACAGGCTTGTGGATTCCATTCTCAAGTGAGGAAATTAAATATTAAATATTTTTATTTCATAACTCTGTCTCTTAAATGCAGCGTTGAGTTCCGCCACTTACACGCGCAATGCCTTGAGAATTCGATGAAAAGTGGGGAACGAAGTGTCTTAGCACTACGTTGCTCTGCCTACCCTGTTACGTGCGGGATACAGCGTGGAGCTAAATATATATATAACATAGAACATATGTGTCAATATTGGAACTAAAATTTAATACATTTTACATAACCGATAGGATAGCACGTGCGGCTGGCGTTGCAAGATAAATTACCCCTGCATTACACACTTTTATTATTAAAGTTTTCAGGAGCATTTCGGTATATTTTTACTTAATATAGATATAGAACTAAAAATCACGTTAATTCGAAATATTTTTTCGAAGAAAAATAATCATAGTCCAAGGAATGACGTACTCGTAAGAGCACAGAGTGTGACTGTAAACTCGACAGGTTGTAGTTTCGATTTCCATCCAAAGAAATGAAATATTTATATTTTTATTTCTTCGCTCTGTCTTGTCACGCAGTGCAATCACTCCATAATTCGTTGAATAAGGGGAAACGAAGTGTCTTAACACTAGCCCTAGCCCTAGATCCCCTCTGCCTACCCTACTTGTATGTGAGATATACCGTGAGCCCAGACAAAAAAGGCAAAAAATTGTCTTAAAATGTCAGTACCTCGATGGCTGCTTTTTTAAAAAAGTAAAGAAAATATGAAACGGTTTATATTAAAGGCTATCTACTAAAACGAGGTATTTTCATTTTTTCATTTCATTTAGGAAGCAAAAATTTGAAAATAGAAAACATAAAAACTGATACACTAACAGAAAATATGACAAAAAATACAACAAATCAAGCTCCGTAAACAATACATCAAACGTATTTCACGAAGTTTCGTCCCAATTAAAAACCAATTTCGTCGATTGGTTAGAAATCTAATGGAATATGTATCCAATACAGTAAACAATACATATATGTCTCTCAGTTTTCAATTGAAAAGTATATATAAAAGCATTTGGATAATTTTATTTTCATAGTTATCTATATTTATTTCATTATTATATGTTTATGTTTTTGTTGCCGTCGGCCAGGCCGTCGTGTCGCACTATGGGAAATCGAGGTCTGTCTCAGATCAAAAATCGATTACTTTTTTATTTGTTAAGATAAACAATAGAATTTTTGCACAAGCATAACGGATGAAATAGTGCGTCAGGTAGCGTTCAGATATTATACTTTTATCGGAGAATATATATATATATATATAAAATAATGAAAAGAAAAATTTTCAGTAAATAAAAAGTAGTAGTAGAAGGAATATTGTTGTAATGTATTATTAAATTAGTTTATTATTATTCCCGACTGCTAAGGAAGGTTTTTGTTTTTCACGCGTATTTTCTATGTATGTATGTACGTATGTATGTATGCAATATTCTTTATTACCTTGTATCTCCAGAACCGCTGAACGGATTTACATAATTTAGGTATCGTTACATTCGCTTTAGCAGCCCAAGCGTTCTTAGAGAGGTGACGTTAAAATATAATCATGATTATCATTACCATAATGAAACCTAACAAAAATTTGAAAAATAAAAAAATATTTAATAAAAAACAAACTCCCCGACTGCATAAATCTGAAAATAAATTAACAAGCCCAATAGTTTATTAGGATGAACAGTTGGGACCTATAAGTAATTCTTCAATCAATAAAAGATTTACCAGAAACCTCAAATAATTTAAAGAGGTGCTAATTCTTCTCCTATTGGATGTAAACCCTGAACCTTCAATGTATGGGAGTATTAATTCACACTTGGAACACTTAAATGTATTCGTCATTTTGAAATTTAGTGAAGACACTTAATAATCAAACGTCTGTTAGTAATTTTATTACTGATTTGTAATAGTTTTTTTAAATTAATTCACTCTTCATATAATTTCATAAATGAGGGTAGTGTGAATAAATGATTGTGCAAAATGTGTGCAAAATGAGATAAAACGTTTTTTTATCAATAAATAACAATAATTTTATGGAAATTTATCGCAATCTAATCAATTAAATAGTAAAACATTAGAAACTACATTAGATAGAGTTTTCGTGTCCCCTGACTTGCATTGTAGTTTTCGTGATAACTTCTCAGTCTGCAGGTTTCTGCAGCTGATTTTCGTATATATCTTATTTATGAATATGTGGACTATGAAACAATGTCAAATATAACGCGTCGGGAGACGTCGGTAACTGTTAAAAGTCTCGATGAACTTTAAACACGTACCTTCTTTCTCTTCACTTATTGTTAATATTTTTTATAAAAATATAGTCACGATATCCACAATATAATAGTTGTTTTAAAATCTACATACTATGGGCTTTTCAAAAATATATAACACTTTATACCTTCTTGCACATTGTTTTAAGGAAATTTTGTTTAAAGTATCAAAGTTAACAACCTGAAGTAGACATTCTCACGAATGACAATTTTTCACGATGAATAAATATACGAGTATATTCCAAATGTAATTCACGAAAAAATAATTCATAATATTAAAGTTCCACTCTTATATTATTAACAAAAAAAAATAGTGCGACTTTGTAAAAATGAATTTTGATCTGCCGTTGTTCTACCATTGTCCATAGCGCGGCACAGGGGTGTGACTCTAACGCGACGGTTATGAGTTCGATCCACACTCGAGGTAATGAAATATTTATTTACATTTGTATTTTCATTCCTTCGTTCTGGTGTCAAGACAACGACCGGCGTTGAGTTCCGCGACTAAACACGCCATACCTCCAAAATTCGGTGAAACGTGTGCAGCGGAGTATTTGCACTAGGCTACATCTGCCTAATTAAAAAAAATCGGGATATAGCGTCAAGATGAGAAAAAAACGTATTAATATAAAATTAAATACAGAAGCTCATAGAAAAAATAAAGAAAAAGCGCAGTATATTTTCACAGTACGCCAAGAATTCCCTTAAGCTCATTAAGTCTTCGAGGCAACACAACGCCAGAGGTAATACAATAAGGTTTAAGGCTTCACAATCACGTACTGCATATCCACTTAACAGGAGCGCACTGCAATTTCGTGCTAATTGGAACTGTCCGTAATGAAAATTAGTCTACTTGAACTATGAACAACTTTCATCTAATAATTTCTCGGGATTTACCAAATTAATATTAGTTTGGTCATGTGGTTTTTAGGATTCCGTACCTCAAAAGGATAAACTTGGGAGCGTTATAGGATCACTTTGTTGGAAGTCTGTCAAGATCATATTTTATCTCAAGACAGCGTGGAGGTATCAATGAAATGAATATCATATATTTAAGGCCCTTGAGGCATTCAAAAATTAAGCTTCTAAGTCAACGCAATAAAAAACGAGCATTTATGCATCGATTTTGCTTATAAGTTTTACAATCCTGAAATTAATACGGAAGCCTCGGTGAGTGGTCCGACTCGCACTTAACTTTACTCTTCGGTTTTACATTTTATACTATTAATCATTTTCAAAATATCGTTATTAATAAAGTCAAGTTTAAAAATTGAATAATAACGCGTCTTCATACTTCATTCAGCCAATTAAGTTATAGTTAAAATTTTTATGTTTTCGTATTATACACTATTCAGCGGTTGCTATAATTTTATAGTAATATCCAATTTTGTATATAACTTTTAAATATAAATGGCTTGACGAGAGAACATGCTGTATTATTATTATGGACTTAAATATGTCATGACATTTTTATATAGTGTGCTATTTACATATTTTAGATTATAAATTAACGCTACATTATTTACACTTTATTTACCGTAATGAACTTTTTTTTTTCAATTTCACGATAGGGATAGGGATAGGGTATTTCCAGGGTAGGCAGAGGGAACGTAGTATTGAGAGAGAGTATCCACTTTGTGCCGAATTTTCAAAGCATTGCACTTTGAGGGACTGAACTCAACACCGCGCTTTGCCTGTTACCAGAGTGAAGAAAATGAAAATATTAATAAAGAATAATTAATTCTCCCAAGTAGTAATCAAACTCATAACCTTTGCGTTTACACGCTTCTGCCACTGCGCAAGGAGGACCTCTAACAATTTAATTCAATTATTTTATACACACATTGTTTAGATACATAAAAAGGGAGCGAGCACTTTAAAATAACAAGGAAATAGCTGCGTCTGGCTTAATGGTAATAATTAAACTTTTGCAATTACCCGTACGATCTTAAAAGTTATGAACGCATTACTTTATCCTGTCGGAAATCTTAAGAGTTGTGACGAAGAAAACTTATTTAATTATTTTTGGATTTATTATTAATTTTCGTTAGTCCTTTATGTTTTATTTCTTTTACAGTGACATAATTAATGCTGTATAATATTTATAGCGTAGCTTATAATAAACATAATGTTTGTTATAAAATAGTTAAAAACCAAACTTACATAATGTTTTCTAGTGTATTGAAAATATGATAAAAAACTAAGGTTCTGACAGAAAAAGTTTCCTTCAAATTTGAAATACACTACTCTCTACCATTACATTCATAATTCTAATAAATATAATAATTATTGTTTATTTGTTTTTTATTTTTATTCCTTTTACAAGTATTTTTTATTAGTAATTAAATTAAGTATTCTATTAATAATTAAAAATGGTAGTATTCTAAAATATAATGATTATACCACACACAAGGATAAGTTACTTTATACAATTTCTATAATAGTTAATACAGCAATGATTATTAATATTACAGAAATTATTAAATCTATAAATGAAAATATACCTACAAACAGCGGAGAAAGTAATAAAGATTTTTATTTAATTCCATTCTCCATAACATTTTATGAAAATGTAAAGCCCTCGCGTACGCGTGATTGGCACGTACGCTTTTTGGCGCCCGGTCTTTATTTAACACGGTAAAAGGCTTTCACGTGAAAACTGAAGTATTTTATATAGAATTCATGTACAAAATAAGGTTCAGAAACCTTACTGGAATTGAATTTGAAGTCTTCAACAGAGTTTAGGGGTCATAATTTATTTATCTCTAGCTTCTTTTATGACGTAGAAATGATTGTGCACGAAGGAGTAAAATTACGTTACGCTTTACGTTATTTTAATTATATAAGAAAACGTATTTTATGTCATATTATTTGAAAATTTTGTATGTAAGGCACATTTTGTTTACTTAGTCATACTCAAAGACTAGCTACATTAGTGTTGTTTGTTGTACATAAAATATTTATTAAGTTTTCGTTTATTTATTTATTTTAAACTATTATTTATTTTCTTATAATGGTAAAAAAGAAAAAACATAATAGGAGAAAATATTATTACTAAAACAGTTTTGGGCATAATTATTTTTTTTACATATAAATAAAATTTTCTGTCTGAGATTTCCAAATACCTGAGTTTTCTTCTAGTGCATAATATAGTTTACAGGATATCAAAACACATCTGCCCACCTAGATAGATATGGAATAACTAAATATTTTTCTAATATGACATTATTTTCGAGAAAAATCAATTAGTATTCCGAAAGATTTAAATTATAATTTATTAAACGTATAACATGTAGATAACTATATTAAAATATAGAATTAATCATTATCTTCTACTTCTCTTCTATTTTTCTACGAAACATTCGAGCAAGCGCGATTAGTTTATAATAAACTAGCGACCCTCTCGCGGCTTCGCCCGCTTTAACTATTAAATTATTCATATAATGTATGTTTGCAAAGCACTTAAGATAATGTGAAGATTAATTAAACCCTAATGCAACCCGCATTTTCGTAGTTCCAATAAGGATTTTCCAATTGTTTTAAAACAAACACAAATAAGTAACACAAACAACAGAAAACTTAAACGAAAGAAATTATAAACAACAGACTACCTACTATTCTCTTAATCAAAAATATTTAAACGAAAGATGTAACCAGCTATGTCGCGTGGAAATTTAAACATTATAATTATTGGATAACTCCAAAATACGTGCAATCACTTCTAAATTTACTTTGCCAGTAGTAGCTCTACATTAAATGGCCAACATAACTAATATACTTATTTATATGTTGAGAGTAAGGGATAAGTGAAACTTGACTCGATACAGCTGATGTGTGAACGGCGTGATGTGTCAACAATTAAATGCTTTTTTCTCTAAAACTATTCGCAATTTCTAAATAGTGTAAAAGCAAATTTTATCTTCGTTTAACGTAGAAAATTAATAAAGTATTTTAAATGATAAACATTAATACCATTATGGAAAAATATCCCTCACAATAAAAAATATATTGAAATTACTATTTTTAGACAGAAATATGATCACTACACGTTATCCTTAAGAGATACGAATATGCCGTTGCGGACTTTTTTGTAGATCTTATTAATATGAACAATACTCCAGTACATTATTTTCATGTAGTACTTACCATTAGAGCAGCGCATGCGCGAAAGTGTATCAACGGGTAGGACTTTATACACATTTATCTTATTTATGTTAACTTACATAAGAATGTACAAATAATTAACTATATAATAAACTATATATTTCCTGAGATATACTCGACCTAATGGTGAAAACCGCATCAAAATCCGTTGAGTGGTTTAGAAGAAGAAGAGTTAGAAAGTTCAGACAGACACGAAAAGCGAGTTTGTTTTATAAGATATAGGATGTATCTATTAATTTCTTATTATTGCAAGAAGAAGTAACGTAAATATAAATATAATAAGAAAACGTGATATCACTTAAATGAGACGTACTCATATAGTGTATAATGAGAAAATACGCAGTAGGTGCAAAACAGACGGCGCCCCACCGTCACGTGCGCCCGACGGCTGGAATTAATGCTCCCCTTATGAGGGTTTTTGTAATGCAAATAACCAAATCGATACTTCCACCGATCGTTCTTTTGGCTTCGCTGTTGTAAATTTTTGTATCGAATTTGATTATTTAAGTAAACATCTAACGTTATCTACTTTAGATCTTCATTGTCAGGTTCTGATACTAAAATAGATGTTGATATAGCGCAATTGCTTGACTGGGTTTGTATAATTTGGGACTTCCTGATCTAAATAGAAACTCAACGGTGGATTCCCCAATAAAATACGAGAGATATCACTAGGTAGTCTGATAAGATGTGAGCAATTTGCAAAGATTTAAAAAAATCTTTTAATAGTTCTCCGTTCAGAATTTAAGCAGATTATACTAAACATAATACTTTTAACTTTAACTTGTCTAAAATCTTATTAATTTTAACAAAAGAACAAACGAAAATATAAATGTATATATAAGTATTATAGTCGTATTTTGTAATATTAAGATAATCCATTTTGCCTTATTTATTAAACCTTAATTAGTTTATTAAACTGTTATAGTGCAGGGGCACAAGCATGCGAATCTAACTTGACGGTTATGGTTCGATTCCCAAATCGTAGAAATGAAACATTTTGCGTTTATTTAATTTCTAGTAACAGTAAACCAGGCAAAGCGCAGAGTTGAGTCCCCCAATCAACACGCAAATCCTCAGGAATTTGGCAGAAAGGGGAGAACCGGAGTGTTTTAATGAGAAAATTCTCATGGTAAAGTAGGCAATTGCCCTACCATATGCGGGAACCGATGAAAATTTTAAAAAATACCGATAAAGATAATTCAACTTAGAAACATTATATAAGAAATTAAAGAGTAAAACGAAAACAAATCGAAATGAGTGAAATATAAACAACAGATAGCAATTATCTCAATATAAGAAATTTGATACAAATCGAAAACACTGGGGCGTCATCAATAATTTCAAGCAACCCTAATGGTATGTAATTTGACCCTAAACAACTGCTTTTGATTACCCAAAGTAATCTAAATTAGGCACAGTTATTACCTATTCCTCAGCCCCTTTCATCCGAATTAATGTAGCGTTCGTACTATATTAGACCATCGCTTTATTTTATTCCAATTATAAGATAACAAGAATAAATAAATGTATATAAATAATGCGATGTATATTATATAATTATTTAGTTTTATATGAATGTATGTAATAATAATAATAAACTCTTTATTTCACACCATAATACATAAATAAAAAATTTACAAAAGCTTATAAAATAATAAGACGTGAAAAAGGCGGCCTTATCACTAAAAGTGATCTCTTCCAGGCAACTGAATTGTAGGAATAAATAGAAGGGGTGCGGGCATAGTGCGTGGGAAAAATAATTATGACAATACACGAAAATTAAAAACGTATATTATATGTATTATAAGTTAGAAAAACACCATGAGAAAGTAAGATATTATTTCACAAATTCAACTATTGAATATATAATAATACATAAATAAATGTCGAAATGGAGTACTGAAGTTTATATAGAAATAGCAGCAAGGAGAAACTACGAGAGTCGTAAGTTTATTAATATAGATATATTCAACGAAGTTTCAAATTACTAACTTTTAATGAAAGAGAATATGTTATAATTGATATTATGAATGAATATATTTCAGTTTTAAACACACAATCCAAAATAGCCTTGGTGTTATAAAGCAGCTGTCAACAGCGTTGAAAATAATTAATTAACTATTTTGCTCCCTACATTAGAAATGAAAACCGTATTATCGTATAACACTTTTCAATACAATAAACACCGCTTTTTGACACCATTTTAATACATTTTGAATATGTATTGCTTAATTTGAGTATTATATATAAATATATCGGATATCTCTATCGGATTAAAAAAAAGATGGATTTCAGAGTCACAGTTACGTTAGACAAGAGCACTACATTATCTCTGCTAAGTCTATAAGACATACCCACTATGTTATACAATTATGTATATAGTAACTTCGTTCATAAAAATACAAAAGAAAATAAAAATAATATATACATACATATTTATCTAATAAATTAATAATATACCGCGTACCTATGGCATTTTACTTAAAGAGCTACTTACTAGAGCACTACTAGAGCTAAGCGACACTACTTTAGCTTCACGCACATAGCAGGGTAGGTAAAACCTAGTGTTAAGATACTCCGTTCCCATTAAGACAATTCTATGTTACTCATTTTCAGCCGAATCCTGTGAGCATTGCTTGTTAAATGACGTAACTCAACGCCCTGCTTTGATGAGGCGCGCTTGATAAGCTTTTCTTATTTATTAAAAAATCGTAGAAGAAAAAATATAATTATTTTATTTTTATTTGGAAATATAATAATTATAGTTCTTGTAAAATGATTTTCTTGTTTTAACAGTGTTTCTATGATTTCATTTTTTATTTCGATTTACAGGTCTATAGAAATATTACAAATAACATTACATTTTACAAAAAAAAACTATTACAAATTACAAAAAACAATAGTATGTTTGCGATAATAGAATTTATAAAAAAACACTAATAAAATATATAAACCAACATTGTAATGTGTATAACAAATAAATAAATAATTCAGATATTTAAAAAAAAACAATATAAAATATAGTATTTTCTTTTAAAAAATGAACTTACCTTTTCCTATAGATATCCATAGATATTTGAAACTTACACCATTTTTTATAAACACAAAAGACTATGTAATTATAACATTAAAATATATATTATCTGAGACTATTGAGTGCTACGTACTGTCGTAGACTGGACGTAGGCACGCAACCGCTACGGTGGCTACGACGCGACTGAGCTGCTACGTGACCGTCGTAAAATAGAGATATTCGGCAACATTCGGCTGTCGACGAAAACTGCCGAATGGAGTTGTTTATATCTGCATAGAGATGCGAATAATATGATAGAAACAGTAGAATCGAAATACAGATTGTTACAATGTATGACAAATATGTTTATTTTGTTTTTCACTACAAAATAAAATGTACACTAGTAAATACTAATACTATACTAAGTAAATACATTATGTATTAAATATATAATCAATAAAAACCTTGATATATGGTGAATATGTTAGTAAAAATTTAATGGATAAATGACAAGCCTGCGTTTTACTAATAAGCTATGTGATATTTCTATTTAGTCGTGTTTTGTGTATGAAATATTTTCTACTTATATGTACTTTTGCCGTAAATAGTTGATGAAGCAAGACAATATTGGTTAGCATGTAATTTTTTACAAATAAATTATTATAATTTTAAGTTTTTATAAGCAGTTACGTATATATTAAAATATTAAAAAAATATCAATATGTAACAGGATTATTATAACGTTTGTTGTGACAAAAAGCTTAACAATAGTACTGAAAACCTCACACTGCGGTCGGGTAGAACGTCTGCCATAATTAGCTGAAGCGAATAGACGTGTTATTCAAGACAGACGGTATTCAAATATCATTAGATTTGAAAATTTTATATATTTCTACAATTATATATTACTTATTTATTTATAAATAATGAAATATTTAATATTTACATTACCTCCCTTGCTTCTGTTAACAAGACATAGTATGGCGATGTGTTCGACGACTCAACACGCAGTTCAGCGGAAAGTGAATGGAACGGAAGTGTCATAAGGTGCCCAGGTTCCCACTGCCTAGCCTGTGATATGCTGAATACAGGGTGAAGCTAAAAAAAAAAAAAAAAATAGTACAAAAGTATTGAAACCCTGTATTTTAAGCTATAATTTGCTATTTTAATTTCACATCTGATGTATTTGTTTCATATGCAAAAAGAAAGTGTTTCTAGAAAGACCTTAGGAGTGATATTAATAGTCCTCAATCTACTATTTAGAATTTTTCCATACTTTTTTTTAATCTTGAAAAAAAAATATTATGTATTTATATAAAAATACGAAATCTGTCTGTAATGACGAAATTAAAACAAATTATATTTTAAAAACCTGTGAGAAAATGCTTGTTTTTGTCACAATTGTTGTCAAGCGATAGAGCAGAAATCTGTTAGGCCCATATTGCCGTAGGCGAGGTCCAGAACATTAATTTAAAATATTATCTGTAAAACAAAGCGTTCTACTACAATATAACATTACACTTAAATATCTGTACTTTAATATATTTTCTGAAATTAAAGAAAACATATAATGTAATTGTAATTCATTAAAACTTCTAGTTAGCACAACGAAATACATAATTTACGTAGAAATAAAATATTTATTATTTTCATTTTCATTGCTCTATTAACGAGGCAAAGCGCGTAGAATTGAGCGGAGAGTAAAGTTAAAAATATATATAAAGCCAATGTCAGTGAAAAATCGTTTGAGCTAGGCTTTACAAATGTTACTGGCACCTCTTTCATTATACGATACCTTGAAATACAGATATATATAAATCCATGAAACAAACAAAACGACGTCCCTTATATTTCAGGCCGAACGGATTTTTGCGAGTTTTCATACTTTTATGGCTGGGATATTTCAGATGGGATCGTAATACATAGGTGAAATGAAATTTACATGGTCGTTCCGCAGCTATCTATCTACCTATATGGAATATTTATTGAATGTAAATTTGAAAGTATTATTTGTGATGTAAATTTGTAAGACAATATATCCTTTTTTTGTATTGAAAATTTTTGTTAATATATCTTAATTTCAGTTTTTAATATGCCATACACTGATAGATATACTAAAACTTTGTGCTAATTTCGTACAATTTTCAGCTATTAATATATATCCACTTTAAAATTATGAATACCTACATAAAAATATATAAAAATGATTTTTTGTTATATATTTCAATTAAGTAATTTCTTGTTAAAACATTTAACATATTATGGTAAAATATAGTATGTATGTGTGAAATAAAAAAAATATAATAAATTGAGTCTATGTACTGTATTTCTTTATTATAATAGAATATATAATTATTAGTTTAAATATTTCATAAATATATGCATAATTTTCACGTTCATGTAGACGTATTTGTTTATTAGCAAAAAAACAAACAGAGATCACCGGATTCGACGAGGATTTCGATAATCTGTTTTTGTATGAAAATTCCTACCAACTGGTACTACCATAAATCATTTCCGAACGTTTCGCGGTTTTATAGGGATTTGTGCGACGGTCCACTTTATCTTGTTTCGATTTTAATTTATGCTCCAGGCAAATACGTCGTTGCTATATACAGCTTATCCCCACAAAAACCATTCATTAACGTATAAATATAAAAGTTGCAGATTATAAAAGTTTTATACATAAATAATTCAGCTTTATGTTGTACATTTCATAGAGTAGAGTAGACAGAGGGAGCGTAGTGTTAAAAAACGAAAATATTAACTATTTTATTTCCTCGACTGGGAATCGAACCTACAGACTTTCATGTTTACAGTATCACGCTAGTGCCACTGCGCTTCAACTATTATTTATAATTATAAATAAAAGTAAATAATTTTTGTCAATTTATAATTAACCTATTTAGGCCGGCGAAGCCGCGAACTGGTTACTAGTTTTGAATTAAGACGCCTTATTATTTTCATCGTGCACACATATTGTTTGCTGTATTTATTTATTCCTTTTCTAAGATTATGTAATTTAATATTACATTTAATATTACAATATACTAAAAGTGGTGGAAAACATTTTCTTCAAACAATTTCAGTAAAAAAACCATTGAATAGATGACTTGCATTACAAAGCATTTACTGCTATTTGTAAAGGCTTTATGTTTATTATATAAGACATGCGATACCGCGATTTCACTAAAAGCATCTTGTATATAGATTTTTTTCATATAGCAACACACTTATAATATAAATTTTATTCAACTGGCATAGTTTATACAGTGTTGCCACAAAGAAATATTTTTGGTGGAGCCAGGGAACGTATTAAATATTCACGGCAATATGCCGAGTGCGCGTTCGCAAATAACTTATGCAAATATACACGAGACGCTGTGTTTCAAGAAGCGTAATCCCGTCTTTGTTGGTAAAGTTCAATTCAAATAGAGATAAAATACCTGATTTAATCGTGGCCTCGGGAATTTTATAGCGAAGTATTTAACGTCGTTTTATTAAAAACTATTTTTTACAAGACTGACGCTATCGTGGCAAGAACCTGCGGCAATAAACACGGTGAATGAAGGTTCGATTTTCACTCGGGCGAATAAAATGTTTAATATTTTATTTTTTTCGCTCTGGTAACGAGGCAAAGGGTACCGTTTCTTTTTTTGCATATTAGCAACAAGTCAACTGAAGAGAAAGTGAAAGCTGGCTAAAAATAAACACTTTTACTAAATTAATATTCATAAAAAAATGATATTTATTCAATGAATGACCATGCATTAATTATTTCGCAGCCACTTTGAAGGTTAATTGCTTAATACAAAAAGGTTCCATTGTGTGAAAATGTTAACGAGGCCCTTTGGACTAGTGTTTGGATCATATTCTCCTGAATGTTAACGAGACGAAGGTAATGAAAAAATAGGTAAATAATAATAGTGGCTTTAGCATATAAATTATATGAATATATAAATTATTGGGGCCAGTCGTGGCGCAGGGGCCCAATATGTGACTGTAAACGCAACTGGTTATGTGTTCGATCCCCCTTCTAGAAATTGAAATATTTATTTAAATTTGTATTTTCATTTCATATAACTTAATTATTACAACTTAATTTGCTAATTACATAAAACCTACGTTTATTTATCTGTAATTTTATGGAAATCCCAAAATAACGTCGTAACAATACCAAAAGCTACTATAGTTGAAGTTGTGTGCTCCAATTTTATTATTACGAAGGATTTCAACGGTTGGCATATCATTGCATTGTGGACTGTCCGTAAATCTTCCTACATCCCTTTTGTTTTATCCCTCTGGTTGCTGAATACCCTGGCTTGGAGTCCAAACTCGCCCGCGTTTTTGAATTTGAATGAATAGCGTACCCTACCTTTTAAGCAGCTAAAACGGGAATTTTACTTTGTTTCATTTATCTCTTTTTGAATACAGTCTAGTAGAAAAAGCATCTACTTGCATTAACTATGTATATAAGAGAAAATACGTTTTCTATGTTAGTTTTATAAATTGTATGCTTTGCATGGAATGATTTTAAAGAATTTCGCTAGTTTTGTATGACGTCTTGTTTATTTTTTGAAACAATAGCTAAATTTCGTTGGACTTGGGTAAGTAAATATAAATTTTCCATAACGTTAGGAGAATGGCGCGAGAGCACAAGCGTGTGACTGTAAACGTAACAGATTGTGGATTCGATTTCCGCTCAAGAAAATGAAATATTTAATATTTTTATTCCTTCGCTCTGGTGTCAAGCCAAAGCGTGATCTTGAGTTCTGCCACCCAACACCCAAAACCTCCAGAATTCGGTGAAAATTGAAGATTGTAGTGTCTTAACACTAGGATTCTCTGCCTACCCTTCTACATACAACATAAAGCAAAAATTAAAAAAAAAAAACATTTATATTATATTAATATTATATTTAAAATTAATATTATATTTTTTGTATATAAACACTTAATCATTTTAATTTGCTTAGTCATATATCTCTATATGCATATATATGTAGACAGAAAGATCAAATACGAATACGTTAAAAGTTGCAAGTAACGTCCCGAGCGGTGCACCTGACAGTCAAAGACTAATGCATCTGGATACTTTGATCTATGGTTCACTAGCAAGAAAAATATACTTCATTTCCTTCACCTTTGCCCGTACCGATAGTACCATTTAATGATAGAAACGTAATATAGGATCTATAATAGCAATTTCCGCTTTCGTCAATGGAATAATTGCAGTTATGCATAATATAAGTCCTTTGTCTCACAGTCGGTCGTTTAGCCTCTCATTATAACGATAGGGCTATTATTTTAAATGTAGGACTTTATCCTGCTAATACTTTATATTGATTGTTATTAGTGAGAATGATTATACGTTTTGTAATATAAAAAAAATACAATTTATAAATACGTACCGGATTAAAATATAAATAATAATAGTTTAAAATAATCTACTTTAGTTTCTTCTTTTTTTTTTAAATATTAAATTATAGTGACTATAAAATATGGTTGTGTTTTCGATTTCCACCAATTTTTGGTCTTTGGTTAGTCAAAACGCGGCGTTTATTTCTACCACTCCACTATATAATCTGATATAGGTTCAAAATTTCAGAAGCTTCTCATTTTTACTTCTTTATAGAGTTTCAATGTAACGAATATTTTTTTACTACTTTTTGTTACTTAATACTATTGTATAATTGTATAAATAAAATGTTATTTTTTTATACAAATACTTATATACAATATTTATTGGAATAATGAAATATTTGGCCATACTCAAGCGAGGGTGTTATTTGTTCTCAAAAAATAATTGCCCCGTTAGAGACGTACACTATACATAAATAACATATACGGCTCTTTCATACGCGATTTAGCAACGTTTACGATACAACCCACGCCATACAATTCTACTAAAAGCCTTTACATTTATCGTTCGTTTGAATTGATAGTATGATTTTAATATTTATTTACTTTGAAGCCAGCTCTCCAGCCTTGGTGCAGTGGCAGAACCATTTGATTTTCATTTGATTTTATTTTCATTTCTCCTTTCTGGTGTCAAGTTTCCACCACTCATCACGCAATGCCTCCAGAATCCTTTCAACAGGTTCCCTCTGCTTGCCTTAAAAAAATATTCTAACTGTGGATTACGTAATATTATTAGTACAAAAAAATCGAAAGGTCACTCACTCTTCACGAAATCTCAGAAACTACAAGTGCTAGAAATCTGAAATTTTGCATAGGGGTTATTTATAGGACGTAGGTGCTCGCTAAGACGGGAATTTGCAATATTCGACTTCTAAGGGGTTATTTTTGGGGTTGAAAGTTAGTATGAAACATCGTTACTACAAATGCTAGGAGTCTCAAATTTTGCATGGACATCACTTATAGGACGTAGGTACTCATGAAGACATAATAAATATGTTATTCACGCGGGCGAAGCCGCGGGCGGGCCGCTAGTATGTTATATAAAGAAAACTATATATTACAGAAATTAAAAATATATTAATTTAGAAAAAAAATACCGCATTGAAGCTGCCACAAATGAAGGGAAGTACACATCATTGTTTTGACGAACACCGCCAGCGACTAGACATTTCGGCCACCTGAAACTTAACGAGATTTCGTAGCTAACAAATAAAAATGCAAATTATAACAATTCTAGCGCACCAACTTGACAGCGGTAATAAAAACTTGGCACGATCTAAACTTTTCCTTTGAATATTCATAGCGTAAACTCAGTCGGAAGTTTTTGGTGAGAAATTATGATAATAATTTTACACTAAGTTCATCCGTCTTCGCGAGGTCTCATAAATAGCAAGTGTATAACAGTCGACAGCTCAGTGTGGTCTCACACCGAATGCGACATTCTTAATTAATTACGACTAAAATTCTACCGAGAACGGAAGGAGACCGGAAATATTATCCTAAGATCTTTTTAATTAAAAATTTTCACTTCTTGTAAAAATAATGCTTTTAATTTATTAGCGTGTAATCCACTTATCATATTACACTATACTCGTAGTAATCTTAAGTAGTTTTTAAGAATTATTCTTTTATAAATATGGTAATATTTTTTGGAACTTTATCCTCTTAAGCTGAAAATTTTCGAGAACGGACAACACCCAAGGTTTTAACGTAGGTCCTTACTGTTTACCATTTAATCTGTAATAAAAAACACTGTAACGCAGAAAAATATAAAAAATATCAAAAAGTCATTAATTACAGCAAAATTATAATATTATACAATAATTCAATTTATTTCTTATAAGATCAAAAACATTTTCTTTCACTCAATTTCGTATACCTGATCATTAACTTCATATTATAACTGAACATTTTTACAACCAAAAGAAAGGAGGAAATTTGTTGCTCCTATTATCCCATTAGTCCTGATCTGAGCATACGAAGTCGTAATTTTGCCATTATTTCAGAAACCCCCTGGATACATGAGAACCATAAATTGGAGATGGCGTCGCTCTGCTTTGAGTTTTATTGTGATTTATGTATTCGATTATCAGAAAACGACTAAACTGGGAAGCGTTTTGCCGTTCTAACGATGTCATTAATACTTTATTATAGTACACCTTAAGTATCTTTGCCGGCTATTGTACTATTTTATCGATATTAACTTCTTGATTGTAGGCGTAAGCTTGCATCTTAAATGAAATTAAATTATAGAATGAAAACGATACCGTAAAATCATAAATACCTTTTAATTATATAGTTTTGTTTGCTTCTTATAAAATTTTGATTATTATTAAAATTTAAAATTCGATTTTTTGCAGAGGGAAGCTATGTCCCCCGACTGAGAATCAACCTATAACTGTGGCGTTATAGCTTGTAAACCTGAGCGACGACGTCGGCCTCACTAATTAAACATTAAATATTTATTCTGGTGAAACTTGACACACCCTCACAAACTAAATCAGCATATTTAAAATATTAATTCATTAGAGAAAGTTATGTCGAGGCAAAACGCGGTGTTGAGTTCTGCTACTCAACGCTTCCAAAATTCAGCAGAAAGTGAGGAACAGAACAGAGTGTCTTAACACTAAGTTCCCTCTGCCTACCCAGCTGTATGCGGGATACAGCGTGAAGCTGATTTATTTATTTAGAAAAAGTTATAAGTATATAATATATTATTATATGTTAGACATTGGCAAATAGGATTATTTTGGGATTGAATAAAAACACTTTACTGTAAATTGCGACGACAATACGTTAAAATTTACTTTCAACGTGTTCATCACGGATACACTCACGCTTACAATTTCTGGCAAGTAGGTACTCGTACTTGAATTCTGAAATTGATGGCGTCGTAAGAAGGATTTATTGATTCTTCGAGAAGCTTTTGAAATGCTATTTGACATAAGCTTAATTAACAATATATTCCAATTTATGTTTATTTATTACGATACTGTATTTGCTTATTTTTTATTTCCTATGTAGACGTAGTTGATTTTCGAGAAGCTTCTGGAAAGTGTCTGATTATGAAGGCAAGTTTTGTGGAATTAAATTATTTATAAGGGACCTGATCATTAATATGAAATATTTCTAAAGATATCAGATAATAAGTAATCTAGTTCAGGTCCACTAGATATTCCTTCTTATTTCTTTTATGATAATTTTGACATTTGAACGTTGTCGTAGAAATATCCTAGTAATACTATAATTGTGAAAGTTTGTATGGATGAAAGAACTGTTTTAGGTTAAATATTACAGTAATATATCTTATACATCAGGATAATATAAAGGTTACAATTTATGTAATAAAAATGTATGTTCGGGCTGTTATATAACAATGGGCTTAAGCGGGCGAAGCCTCGAAGTCTCTAGTAAAGAATAAATCAATACGCTTATATAAAATATTTTATACGATTGCCATTTCGATTCTAAAGCGAAGAGTAGTTGATATTCATATATCAGTTATCTGGAGATTGAAAGGGATGATCAAATATATAAAGTTGCAAATACCAAATTGCATCATATTCTACGCTGCGCCGACTCGACGGCTACAAAGTAATGCATGAATTGTGCGCCACTTTCCCACCTGACGTTGAGAAAATCATAAAAATATATACACCTTTATATATTTATAGTACCCAACTTTCATAATATTGGAAAAAAATTGAAAAATTAAGGCTTAATATTTGGTTCTACAAAATTGTGTTTTGTTTAAGTATTTACATATCGCTATAATTACTTAACAAAATTTTAACTAAACATTTAAAATCGTAGAAATAGGAAGGTAAAATAAGAACTTATATTACAATAAATTAACATTTACAGTTTTTAAATACTATCGCTAAGGGAATGTAATTAAAACAATTCAAAAAATAAAGAAACACAGCAATTTAAAATACAGTAAAATACAGAGACAGTAAATAGCAAATGCAAATTTGCAGAAAACATTACATTTCAAGAAGTGTAATCATGTGCTTCCTGCCAAAGCCAAATTCAACAAGGACAAAAGAACGATTTCGATGCGCTCCAGGTGTTCGCTTTATGTGAATATAGAAGCGACTTTAATGAATGCTTTATTTAGATGTCAATATGCATGAAAGAAGATTTTGAACAATGTTCTTTTAATAATTCTTATCTTATTATTATGGTTTTTTAATGAAACTATCATCGAAGAAGATAGTAACGTAGACTAAATTTTTAGATATATTTGTAAGATGACAGTTAAATATTACATAACTAATATATTCTAATACGTTAATACCTGCTCAAATAAGGCAAAATTAAAAAAAAAGTATTTATTATAATCTTAGAGTTTTAGAGTTTTGTTTATTTAATTAGATTGTTAGATGGCTATTTCATACGTACAACATGATTTAGTAAGTCAACTTATTCTATATAAAGTATAATCTATATATATAAAAGGACTTGTCCTCACTGACTGAGGTAAGACGCACGCACAGCCACACACCGCTGTGCGTAGAAACGTGAAATTTGGACAGATGTTTACTCTTGTAATCTGGACATCCACTAAGAATGGATTTTGAAAAATGTTAACTCTAAAGGAGTTAAATAGGGGTTGAAAGTTTGTATGGAAAAAAAAATAAATCAGCACCGATTTTTATAAAATTTTGAATTTAGATTTTTGAAAGTATTTAATTGAATACGTGTTTCATCGTTTCCTAGACCTCTCCCCCTAAGGCGGCTTAATAAGCGGCTGATAGTTTGCATAGATTTTTTTTAAGTCGGCACCAATTTTTAGTCTCAGACTCTTAAAAGTATTTAATTAAACACATATTTTATGGTTTTCTAGAATTTTTCGCCTAAGGGTGCAAATAAGGGGTTGAAAGTTTGTATGGAAAAATCTTTAAATCGCCACCGATTTTTATAAAATTTGAAATTTAGACTCTTAAAAATATTTCATTGAACACATGGTGGTTTATTAGAATTCACCCCTAAATAAGCCAGCGAAGCTGCGCGCGGTCGCTAGTATTATATATACATTATTGAATATAATTTTGGATATCAATAAGCAACGTTATTACTTTCATAAAAATCTTTTTATAAGAAAAATATATAAAAACTCTTTGAAGTCTTGTCGATATGAAAAAAATAAACAATATTTTTAAATGACAGATCCGATAAGAGAGCTATAAAGATACATAAATTGGAAAGGTTTCAAGCATCTCCACTAAGAAGAATTCCCCACGGTGTTCTTGACAGTCAAAGAGTAATGCGCTCTGGATATTTTGCACTTTGATCTATATGGCTTCTTGGCAACAAAGTGTCCTTACGTTTCTGTTACACCTAGCTGTCTAACTTAGAAGATAAATGTGAGTTCATCCTTTAGATATATTGAATTTATTGTAAGTAAAAGTGAAATGTTATATACTAGTGGTGGTAATGTATTGATTATTATAAATTACTTGTACTTAAATATGTTTGTTTTGAAGTGAGATGCTTTAATAATAAAGCAACGGCGTTTTGTAGGGAGATTTTTACAAATTTCCACTACCTAAAGCTAACAACAAAAATAAGTCGCAACAAACATATAAGAATTTTGACGTAGCCAGATGAGAACGTATGGTTTAGTTGGTTAGAGTGCTTGGACGGTTTCCAAAGAGGTGCGGCTTCAAATCATACTACGTTTATAATTTTTATATGTTTTGTAAAAACGTATGATTTTTTGACATTAACTACAAAGTGAGGAATCTTATGAGGGTTCCGTTTTCCCCTTTTAAAGTACATACGTAGCCTAAATATATATTTTATTAAGTAATACAAAAATAATGCCATAAAAAACGAAAGGTCCACAATACGTATAAATTCGGAACATATTAAATTTACTATGACCTCTATTACTTATAAATATCAAACGGTTGTATTAAAATTACCGGTAGTAAATCCTTCCGCGTCACAAGCGCTTGGTACCTCATTATAGTAATAGAGCCATTAAGTTAAACACAGAGGACAAGTCTACCGCCGCGCCAAAGTACTAATAATGACAAAACGTTTTAAAACTTTCAAGAAATATATTCATGGGCCACTTTTTTCTTCCAATTGTAGTCTGGGAAATGGGCATGTAATGGTTATTATACAATTTTTGCATTATTATTTATTGCAACATATTTCCTTTTTATTTTCATTTACAATTTTGTTGGATAGGTAAAAAAGATTTTAGTACTACGTCAAAGTAAGAGTTTCATTTAGTTTTCAGTTTTCAAATTTCATGAAATTGCATGAAATGAATTTAAACCTGCAAATTTTCATTATATCGATTTGAAATATTATGTTTGCAATGCGTTTGAGAGAAAGTAATTACAAAACCTACCTCTACATATATATAGAGAAATCATTAACCAACAGTAATTATGAAACATATTGAAAGCCAGAGCTACTTTAATATCAACTGTGATATGTGCGGCTCTGCGAGAATGACAAGATATGAAGCCACAGTTCAAATGAGCAATTGTCTATGGTGAAAGTTAATTAGTTTCATATATGGATAATACTGCTCATTTTAAATACTACGAAATAATATTATTTTAATATTATTATTATATGAAATGTTACATTTTTATGTATAAGAAATTGCTTAAATTATAAGCTGAACTTCATACGCTATGTCCCACCACACACCACATCAGGATAGGCAGAAAGAACACCGTCAGGGGGAAGATATGAAAATATAAATTTGAATAAGTATTTCGATCGAATGATTGAACCTACAACTAGTCTCGTTTACAGTGATACCCTTGTACCTCTACACCTCGACTGACCTCTAAACTAAACGTATATATAAACAAACAAGCACAAAAAGTCATAGTTTGCAGTTCAAAGTACGAAAATTTGGTTAACGCCACAAATCTCAAGTCCCTAATTAATTATTATCGACCTAACCCTAACTTGAGTAATTAATAGAAACTGACGAAAACTTAGGTCACCCTTTGCAAACTTCACGTATTAATCCAACGGGAACACAATGAAAAGTTTATTTGAACAGAAGTTTAAGTCTTGTCTATTGAGTACGATGTCACTTCTACAATAAAGCGAAGCGAAGTTACGTTTAGGCCTTAGGATCATTATTTTTAGGATTTCAAATTGAAATAAATCTTAGGAGAAGCTATGCAATTAAAGTAAATATTACAGATTAACTATTAATTTAAGATATAGACAAAGTTCACCAGATCGAGAAAATGACGAAAAAAATAATTAAGTACGAGTCAGACTCGCCCATTGGCGGTTTCGTACGAATTTCAAGGTTGTAGATGAAGTTCAATTTATAAAAAATTACGAACTTAAATAAGCGGGCGTATGTCCTCATTTGGTGTGAAATGAATTACAAATATAAGTTTTTAATTATTTATTTCATGAAATGTCTAATAATGCCGATGTTTTCTTTTATGTGTATAGTCTCGACAAACGGAACCCTAAAAAGTAAGATATACTCGTATATTTAAGTCATTGCAATATGAGGAAAATAATTTTGTTTATTAATACACAAGACAACACAAACTATTACAAACTGTACTGAGGATGCAAAAATTTCCTATAACCATGTATATCATTCATTGAATTTTCGCTATAAATATATTTGCCTTTAGCATTGAACCCGACAAACTTCGAAAACGAAGCAGTTTTGTGAATACAATTCATGTGAATTTTGTATGTATTAAAATAATTAAATGTTTGAGTTTAATTTGTAGCCCACAAAGGAAACTTTGCAACTTCCCTCATACTGGGAAGTCGAGGGTTGCGAAGTTAAATTATTAATTTCACTAATGAAAGATAAAAATTATATTTCAACATTCGTTAACATTCTATAAATTCGTTCGGCTAAAGTCACTTGCGAACATTACTTTCGAACTTTACGTAACTTTGACCCAAAAATGTATAAAATTTAATCTACGAGCATATCGTATTGTTGAACTCGTGTCGTGGTCTCGGGACCTGTCCAATAGGGAATATAGGTTAAATGCCAATGTTACATTTGCTGTTGGTACCAACTTTATTTTGTTTCACTAAGGTGGAAATTCTAATGATTTTCCAGCTTAATGTACATAGGTAGGTGATTGAAATGTCAGTTCTCACGTTAATATGCTGCGTGACGGCTTATGGTCGGAGTGACGTACTTCATTGACTGCGCGTCGGTATGTTTGACATCTTGATGTGTAATTTTTGTGTGAATGCTTTAAAAATTGGTTTTTTGTATTGTTTTTTTTTTTAATATTTTTCGTAAGTAAATTTTTTTTTGTCTAGTTTCTATATTCTCCGTAAACTGTTTTTCTACAAGTAAAATATTACGTGTTGAATTGTGAAACTAAACATTTTGTCTCATTGTAGTTTCTTTAACACACTCAACACCATAGTAATTTTGTAGGGGTCCGTATCCAAAAGATAAAACGGGATTCTGTTATGGAGACTTAAAACCACCTAATTATATTTTAATATAAATAAGAATGAGTTTCCGATTTTTACCACAATATTTTAAAAAATATTTAGCCGTGGATATCAACAGCTGTTTCCATTTTTTCTCAATTTTAATATTCTATTTGTAAATTTATAAATACTTAATATTAAAAGTTTCCTTTAATCTGATGAAAAAAAATAGTATGCCAAGATTACTATTACAAAAAATACTTATTTAGAGCCGTAAACTGCACACTATTAGCTATTAAGTCCATAGCAACTTTGTTTATATGTAATTTAGACTTTCCCATGTAATGACTCAATTGAAAATTAACGTCAGCATTTGTTACGTGAGGTCGAGTGTTTCCTCGCCTGATTTCAGTGTTTCACGCCATCTAAAGCAATCATAGTTTGTGTGACAAGTGACATTTGTTTAAAATTTTCGATATATTTAAAAATACATTTGATAACGACAGTAAATATCACTTGTAAATCTACAGACAATATTAAAAAACTGAATTTAATTTAATTTAAAAAAAAATGTATTTTTATTATATTATTATAATATTTAATATACAAATATTTTATTTTAAAAACTCTTTATAATTAAGTAACAGGTCAGATTAATTTCTAGCTAGGCTAGTTTTAATTTAACAATGTTGTATAACTAAAATTATGTATTCACTATAGAAAATTGGCAATGTTCCACTCTCGTGCTTAAAACTAAGCTTGAGCATCGGATTTAAATACTCGTACATGCTTGTATTCTATTAAAACTTTGCTGGCATACTGTCAAAATGTTTATAGAATCCCAGGAAGCCCGTAGGTATCACAGTTCCAAGTTGGAGACCCCAATCAATTAGCATCGATCTCAACTTCACTCGTTAATTAAGACACCAATGCCAAAACTTGAAAGTCCTACATAGTAAATTTCCGTTACTTTGTTTTTGTATGTATTTACTTTGTAGAAGTAAATAATAAGAAATATTTTAAGAAATCGCGATTTATTTTTGTCTTTATTTTATATTTAAACAAATATATTAAAAAAAATATTTAACTGAAATAGTGATACACTATATTTTCTTAATTAAAAAATAATAACATATTAACTAATAATTAATAATAATTTCTTAATTATATAATAATAACATATTAATTAACAATTGTTTCCATAGTGAGCAATATGGTTTTATCAAAGGCAAGTCCACTACGGATGCGGGTGCCGCACTCGTAAAGCACATTTATGACGCATGCGAGAGGTCATAAAATGCAATTGGAGTGTATTGGGACTTATCCAAATCCTTTGATTGCGTAGACCATGGAACTCTGTTGTTAAAACTAAAACATTATGGTATACAGGATATTGCCCTTGACCTTATTGCCTCATATTTAAACCAAAGAATCCAGAAGCTTAGTATAAATAATGTAAAATCATCTGGATCTCCTCTAAAGATGGGCGTTCCACAAGGATCCATTCTTAGTCCCCTTTTATTTCTTCTTTATATTAACGATCTACCTTTTTATGTGAAGAACCTATGTGATATTGTACTTTTCGCGGATGATACCTCTTTAATATTTAAGGTTGACAGTAACAAAATAAACTATAACGATATGAATAGTGCATTATCGCATATTCTTCGTTGGTTTGATGTTAATAATCTAATGTTAAATTCTAAAAAAACTGTAATGAGTTGTTGAATAAAAAATGTATTGAGTTTGCTTTACAAAATGTTAAAAACATAATTTTAGTCTACTAATTAAAGGAAAACTCTCAATTTTTTCGGAATCAGCTATTTTCTTAGGTGTAACTGTAGATTCCAAGCTCCAATGGAACACTCATCTGGAAGCACTTGCGGATAAACTCAGCTCTGCCGCGTTCGCAATTATAAAAGTAAGACAAATGACGGACGTTGACACTGCCCGACTAGGCTACTATAGCTATTTTCATAGTATTTTATCTTATGGAATGCTGCTATGGGGCAGTGCTTCAGACATAAGTTTGATATTTATCCTCCAAAAAAGAGCTAAATATAATAATAAGCTGAGATATATTTATAAACTAAGAGCGCGAGATTCTCTGCGAGACGTTTTCAAAGATGCAGGTATTCTCACATTTGCTTTCTAATTTATATACTATAATATTCTCTTTGTCCGACAAAATATACATTGTCAAAGTAAACATAGTGAAAATCATACGATAGGAACGAGAAATAATATCTTTATTTCTTAGATTGTTACTCCAAGTGTTCGCCTCCAAAAAGTTAATAAATCTTTTATGGGTCTGAGCATATGTGTATATAATAAAATTCCGCAGTGTATTCTAGGTTTGCCACTTCCAAAATTTAAAATATCAGTATCAAAAATTCTGATAAGTAAAGCTTATTACACTGTTCAACAATATTTAGAGGACACACATGTATGGAATTAATGTCTAATGAATGTAATGCAGGATATCTGCCAAATAATGTGATAGATTGTACCATTGATTTTGAAAACAGCAACTGTTGAGTTTCTTGCCGGCTCTTCTCAGCAGAACTGCTTTCCGAACCGGTGGTAGCTTTTTGTTCATATGTTCATTCGACGATTCAGAAGTGCTTATAATAAGTTTATTTGAATAAATAATATTTTGAATTTGAATTTGTATATATAATAGATACATCACACGTAGACAGATATACATACCGTAGGTTAATATAAATTTAATGTACAATATATTGTAAAGATTAATTAGTAATTTAAAAATTCAAATTTCCATTGGTACGAAGTGTTTCGTTGCGTGTTCATATTTTTTTTCACGCCACCTTTAATAATCGAATTTTTCAAGCATGTACATAATTAGTACACGGCGACACTCGTAATGGCGGAAGGAAATGAGCATGCAGAAATTTTCGAAGAAAAAAAGATCTGATAAGCTCTACAAAATACTTAACGCTGTTACTAGTATAACGATGATGGAACGATATTAAGAGTGAACTAGAAAATACAAAAAAACATTTTGTATTTCAATAATAAGAATAAATGTCAAGGCAGTCGAAACGCATTAGTTGTGGGTTTAATTCCTATTCGGAAGAATGATTATATTTAAATTTTGTTCATTTTTTCTTTCTGGTGGCGTGGCTTTGAGTTCCGCCGGCCAACACACAATGCTTCCAGAAATCTGCGAGGAGAGGGAAAAGTCACGTTAATTATCGTTCTAAATCAATTAAACTTCAACTTCAATTAGAGAATTAGGCTATATCGAATCGATTTCCTATAACACATAGTTACCATCGAAGACCATTTCTAGATATTAATGAACGACTCCTCCATATTTATTATATAGAACACGCAATACCGTGATTTCACTAAAAGCCTTCCTCGATAAAAGCATTTTTGTAGAATATAACATACATATGTTCTCTCTATACATGTAATTTTTATTCAGCCTGCGTAGTTCTGAATACTATTTCGGATGCCACAAGGAAGTATTTTTCGAAACGTATGCATTAAAAATTTACGATGATATCCTGGATGCGTATACAAACAAATAATATGTAAATTCGTGGGATTTTGTTCTTCGAGTGTAATCCGGGTTTTATTGCTAGCGTGGAATTTAAATAAGGTTAAAAAATTATATTATCTTGACGACGTAAAGAAATGTACCTACTCAGAGTTGACATTTCACAGGCGGTTGATTTTTTTTTCAAGTAAAATATGTTATTTTGAGAGAAAATACTTTTAATACGTTTTTATTAATAGTTACAATACATTTTAGATCTGGTTTTTAATGTTAGTTTCTGCTTGATACTTTCAAGTGATTTTGAGATAAATCGAAAGAGCAAAACAGAAACCTATAAAGGTTCTGTTTTATCTTTTGAAGTACGAAACCCTATAAATCATGAAACATAACCTACTTTCCGGTTAAATATACAATAATTGTAATAATAGAATATTTCTCTATTATCAAAGTAAAACATCAAAATAGCAAAATTATCATGAAATTGGCCCCTCCTATGAGGCATTTTCTACTAACAAATAAGAAATTGAGAATTCCCATATAGTCTATATGGGAATTCTGTTCAACTATCACGAAAAGGTCTTCTGGCGTGGAGACGTTAACAAGACCCTTTTATCCCAGTGTTTGAACAGTCGCATGTCCGGCATGTCTGTGACAACAAACTTAATAGGTAAACAGGTAGAGTGTAATTTAATTTACCGTAAAATAAATTACTTAGATAAGCCTCTTTGAGCCTTTTGTACAGTTTTTTAAAGATGTTTTGTGAGTATTTAGTACAGTTTGTGATATTTTTATAATTATAATGTTCTAGTTGATTGAACTAAAGAAGTCTAGTAGTCTAGGTAGTGCATCTGCGTCTACTTGCAGTAATTTTGTGTTCGAATTCTATTCAGGGGAATGTTTATATTAAAAATATATAATATTTCTTATTAATAAAAAGCTTCATGCTCTGCCCCGCATATAGCAGGATAGGCAACGCTAATATAATGTTAAGACACTCCGTTCAGCACTTTACACCGATTTTTTTGAAGCATTGCGTGTTGAGTGGCGGCTTTTCCCTTGATGCTAGGGCGAAGAAATGAAAATCTTAATAAATAATAATTAATTCCCCCGAGTGGGGATCGAACACACAACCGTCGCTATACAGTTCCACACTTGTGTCATTAACAATAATAGTGACTAAAATCATTCTTATCTCCTAAAATTAATGAAATTTAGGTGCAATTTTGAAATTTCTATGTTAGAGAGAATTTGAACGGATAGTGCACGCTGGACTATGAATTGTCATAAATCTTCCCCCTTATCTCCTTTTGTTTCAACAAGCGTAACGTTTCATACCAGCTTAGGTCAAATTTAGTTTTAGTATTATGTCGGTTGACCGGAAAATTTTGTGGAAATTATACTGAAAATTTGTAAAATTATAAAAAAAATATAATAATAAGTATATATGATAAATACCGTCGCAGCGTCTGCTACTCCTGTACACTTTAAAATTGTGAGTTTGACTCCTATGCGAGGATATGAAATATTTAATATTTATAATTTACGAGACTAGACGCGGCGTTGACTTCCGTCACTCAACACGCAATCCTTTCAGTATTCTGCAGGCATTCGTATTATATTAACACCCTGGATACCCAGATTCACTCTGTGTATATAATATAATACTTCTTATTAAATCAGAAAATTATTTTATTTATTTTGATCCAATTATTTCAGAGTATTGTTTTCTTCATTGGCATTTAATAATAATAATAGTAGTAGAAAAATAATAATAATAGTAATAGAATACATTAACAACAGGAATAGTTTTAAAAAATATTGAATACTAAACTAAACACTGTGCATGGAATATAAAACTTGAAAATAACATCGTAGAGGCGTTCCTCAACGATGTTTCTGACAGACAAAGATTAATGTGCTCCACATATAAGGTACCTAGAACTTTGATCTATTATAGTGGGTTTGCTGATAAAGTATATTTTGTTTATATAAAATGAATGCCGATTTGTAATATGCTTAAGTAAAAATAATTATTATAGATTTTAAATTCAATTCATTAAAACTTTCTTTCACTGTATAGCAAATACATTTTGCACTCGAAATTCATACTTTAACGTATGAAAAACATAGAATAGCCAATATTAACGAGGATGACATGGTGAGAATGAAAGAAAACGTACTCAGGTGGTTTCGGTACGTCGAACGAATGAGTGAGAATGGTAAATAAGATTTATGGGAGAATATTCGAAAACAGAGTATCGTTGATACTGGAGGAAGATCACGTAAAGCGCATAAAGGCTTCAGGAGCAGCAGGCTCTAGAGCCATGTATGTAGAGGTTGATGATTTGAAAGAGGAATGAAAAGACCGTAGCGCTTGGCGCTCTTTACTCTCTAGTGAAGCTAAGAAAACTATTCAAACAATAAGAAATAATCAATATAATGGAAGAATAATAATATGTGTGTTTTAAGTATTTATATTTGATAGTATCATATTTATTATTACTTTTTTGCACCTCTTCGCTATCTTTTATATAATAAGTCCTTTCAAATGGTTGCCTGTAAGAAATCGCTTCTAGTGATAAGGTCGCCATTGCACTTTGTATTGTCTTCCTGTAATTACTGTTACTCTATTGTTTCTTTGTTTATTTTAGTGCAATAAAGTATTATTATTATTATTATTGTGTGTTTGGTAAACGAGGTACCTACCTCATTCAAAAAATAGGCGCTTTTAATGAAAGTTTGGTATAAAGTTAACGCGTGAGGAACAAAGCATAACGTTAACTGCCAGGAAACTACCCCGCTCGCAGTAAATTTTAAACGATGATAAGTTGAAGCTTAATGCCGCAATTCAAATTTTGAATTAATTAAGAATTCTGAAAGTTAATGCAGGTCTACCGTATGTTATTTTGGAAATGTTTTGAATGATTGTATACTGTGTTTTTAAATTAACTACTTTCTTTTACTTTGTTGTAAGAACAAATGATCAGATTATCTTTTTGTTGAAGCTATACATATGTGTACGTAGTACTTCGTATATAACGTTTCTTTTTTAACTTTAAATACATATATTTTGTTATTATTTTTTGTATTTAACATGAACTATGTAAAAAGGCGGGGCCAGTCGTGGCACAGGGGCGCGTGCGTGCTGTAAGCGCGACTGGTTGTGAGTTCGATTCCCACTCGCGGAAATTAAATATTAAATATTTTCGTTTCTTCGTTTTGGTGTTGAAAGTAAGTGTGGCGTTGAGTTGAGTGTCTCCAGAATTAAGTGGAAAGTGTGGAGAGGATAGATACTCCATTGCAAAGACAGCACTGTGCCACGATAGAAACTTAACGAATTAATTATTTAAATAACATTTTTAAATTATCTTGCTTTAGAATAAATTTGCGAAACGAAACCGTGTAAACGTATTCTAAAATGTAGGTACAATTAAGAAACGTAATAGAAAAAGGCTTTATTTAGAATTCTTTCTCTTTTAATCTGTTAAGGTGTTACCTCACGGTAACTATTAAATATTTTGCACAAGATTCGCAAGATTTATTTATTTGCTATTATTATTCTTTTGTAAATTTAATTAAGAAAATCAAAATAAAAACCAACGTATTTATTTTAATTAGCAGAGGTACAAGCTTGTAACTGTACTCGTTAGGCCTACGTGGGCCTTGTGGGTCATTCGGGGAAATAATTTATTTAATATTTTCATTTTCACACTCTAGTAATGAGAAAAAGAGCGGCGTTGAACTTTGCCACTCAAAACATAATGCCTGTAGAATTCTATGTAGACACATAAATTTAGTCAATAATATTATTTAACTAAATTACCATAACGAAAAAATTACAAAAAAAATGCCTTAAATCTTTATTTTGTTTCTATATAATATTTTTATTGACAAATATCATTTTATGACAGCTTTCAAATGATAATTGACAAGTCGCTCGTAACAAATCCCGTGGATTACGGACCACCGACCACGGCTTATTGCAGGCTTACAACGTTTATCAATTTCGCATAGCCTACTTTCTTCAGACTGAATTAACGTAGATAAAAGCTTCAGAAATGTATATTAGGGTAGCCGAGCACTAAGCAAGCATTTCATTGGCGTAGGACTTATTATTGTAACGAAAATAGCCAAATTTAAATAGTTTTTTAATTTAACGATTTATAATAATTGCTGTTCTGTTCTATACATATTATGTATAAAAAGAAATTACTATTAAAATCATTATAAAACAAATATATTAACACTTATATCCAATTATACATAAATGCTCAATAATTAACGAAGAAATACTTTTTGAAATAAAATTATTAAAAATTACGTCTTTTGAAATCCATGCAGTGAATTTTGCATGAGGCACCTGCTTTTAATAGACCGAGAATCGCTCTTTTCCCACGAATAATGTACTATCATTTCAAAATTAAATAGCAACCAATTCCGAATGAAATAAAAAATAATATGCCATTGTGTTCCATAAAAAATACGCTTTTTCTATTAGCTTCACTCTGTATCCCGTACATTGGAAGAAAAGGAACTTGGGAACCTAATGTAAGATGCCCCATTTCTATTAAGACACTCCCGTTTCCAACCTTCTGCCGATTTTTTGAGGAATTCCGTGTTGAATGGCGGAACGCAACGCTGCGCTTTGCCTTGTTACTTGTAAAGCGAGGAAATGAAAATATTAAATGTCTCATTTCCCACAGAGAGAAAATAATGTTTGCTCTTTACGTTTTAGTACTTTATATACAAAGAAAAGTAACTGATGAATATGAAATTAAATAAGATATTTACCCCCAAAACTATTAATTACCTTCAAAAAGTAAGATGAGCATCTAGAACCTGTCCAATATCAAGGAACGGTAACGCGGCAAAAATACAAGAAATATTAGATACCCACATCACACGATTCTACTGCTCTACTGCGTTACCGTCAAACTGTCCAACTCGGAACACAGGTATGTTTTGACAAGTTTACATCGATGGTCACCATAGACCTTATGACTTTGAACTTAAGGTTTACAATTCAGTATTTCTCAATTTAAATCTGATTGTAGCTTCAGTCCCGTGATATTATTACCGTGCCTGAGTGACGGCTCGCGAACTGAAGGACGTTCTCTTTATTGAACTTTCTATTTGTACATAACCAATCTAAAAAGTTTTATTAAATATCAGCGGAATTGAAAAAGTAAAATTGAAAAACAAGGACGAGGAAAGGAAAAGTTATAAAGTTGACACTTTTTATGAAAATGTAATTAGTATGTTTTTTTTTATTGAAAACAATACATTGTTTCATACAATCTATACATTTTTAGTACTAGCTAATATTTCACACTCTTATAATTATCTATAATAACGTGGAAATAATTAGAAAAACGACAAAAATAATGGATAGTCTTGATTCGTTAATGTTTAATCAGCTTCACGCTGCCTCCCGCGTGCAGCAGAGTTGGCAAAGGAAGCTCAGTATTAAGATACTGCGAAAACATTAAATATTTAATTTCCTTGTGTGGAAATCGAACCCACGACCTGTCGCGTTTACAGTCACATCCTTATATCATTGCGTGACAACGACTTTACTGTTTATAACTAAACTCAAAATATTACAATTTCCCGTATCCAAAACTGAAACTTTATTACAATTTATTACAAGAATACATAAAAAGTATATTAATTTGGTCTAAAAAGCTGTTTTACTAAAACGTTCCACCTACAAGTCGGTAATTAAAAAGGCTTAGGACTTACTGTGGGAAACTTGAACCATGTAAGAGTCAAAGCGTGTATTTCAGCCGCTACTACTGTAGGTGGTAGGTACATACACGACGCCGGTCGCGTGACCTGTCGAGGATAATCAACTCGCAAAACTTTATTTCAAAGGCAAATGTTGAGCAATAAATTTACAACAGGAGCTTATTTGAAATAGCTTAATTTAATTTTTTTTCACAGTAAGCCAGCAAGTTAGCTCTTTTGATAGATTTTATCTAAAGTAGTACACAATCGTAAGGGTAGCACAATATTGCGGAAATTATAACAAATTAATGTTTACTTTATTCTAAAACAAATATTTAAATAGAATTTGCTATTATAGTTACGACCGACGACCTTAAGAAGACAGCGGGAACCCGCTGGATTCAAAGGGCACAGGACCGGACGGAGTGGCGAGCTTTGGGAGAGGCCTATGTCCAGCAGTGGACCTTAAAAGGCTGATGGATGAATATAGTTATGTGTGTAATCTGTGCATATAACATGTTTTGTACGTTAAAGTAAAATTCTTATATCATTTTTAATGTCAGTAAAAATTTCCCCATAATTCACATGGAGACATATAATTTAAGGTTTACTTTTATCATTTTCACTTTAATAATTTCATAATAATTCAATACAAGACACTCCGAGCTCCAAATTACATCTCGACTAGGAACATTATTTTTATAGAGTATAATTAAGACTAATTCATAAAATATAATTAACAGATACTAATTGTATTCTTTACGCACGCAATAAATTTACATAAATCTAGGTTTACTTTGATAACAAAATATGAAATTTGAATTTATAATTTTCATCGGAACGCTTTTGGTAATTTTCCCAATATATTATTAGAATTCCAGCAACTTTGAGTGAATTATGGTTATCCTCTATATTATTTATTTATGTAAATGATGCACATATAATTACATGGTTGGCAACGATACTGGAGCCTGAACGAGATGATAAGAAAATCTTAATAAAAAAATTTGCCAGTGACTTAATATTTGTATAGTGCCCAAACAAGAAAATTACAGATTTTTCAAAGCCTTATAGAGAAAAGCATGATGAGAAAGAAAATGTGTAATAGGATAAGAACATCCAAAATAAGATTAGACTAAAGTATGTTATAGCATCGCTGAGGTAGGTACTTGAAGAGGAGGCGGATTGGTCACAAAAATTCAGCGGAAAGTGTCTAACGGAAGTGTCTCAATAGAGAGCGGAGTATGTAAGTACAAGGTTCCCAGGTCGCATCTGCTTACCGTACTAGGCGCGAGATACCGCGTGAAGTTAGAACAGAAGTAATAACTATAATATATAATACATATAAGATTCTTAGCATCTGCGTTTTATTGGCTCTTCATTTATCTTGGGCTTCATTTCTTCTCAAATATAAAACCAAGTGATATACCACTGAATTCTGGAAACCTAATTTACATTTATCCTCATACCGTAAAACATTGTACGGACGTGAAAGAATTTTCGATGGAAAGAACCACATTATAAATCTTTCATATTTTGCCAGCATCGACGCTGCGTGATTGAAAAATCAGAAAACTTTAACAACTTTATTCATGAGGTTGCAATTACGTTAGTGTTCACAAAGTGGAACGGCTTAGTTCTTTGTTTGTTCGATACTAGCGAAGTTCGGGACGCGCGATTCGAAAAGTTCCATCGGTGTTCGAACTAAGAGAACTTTACAAGGAACGCTTTAATTATACCTATATATAAACTATCTATGAACGTGTGCCCTGAACGATCTAAATCAGTATCTCAGGCGTGTAATCCCGCGCCTCTCCTTTAACGAAGCGTTGAACTACTTTTTGGATCTAGTACGTAAACAGTCAGGTGCTGCTGGAACAAAATGCACCTTATATCAGTAGAATAGCTAATAAACTCGCGTGGCTCGAACAGTCAACCTGTTGGCTTTTTTTTGGACATCCGCTCTAACTCGTTCCCGTTAGCTCTAGTAAATCATTGCAAAGTATTTTAAGTATAAAATAAACAAAGCTAAATGGACGTAAAAAATATTTTTGTATACCATTTTTTTTTCTCTAAAAATATCCAATTAGTTGTTGCTTATTGTGGGACAGTATATTTCATATTTAGATTTCCCTCATGTATCATCGGATATTCAATTAAAATTTGTATGATATGTCAACATACAAATATGTTTATATTCACAAGTAATATAGCATATGGCGCATTCATATATTTTGTATTGAATTTTATTACTGAATTTTTATTTTCGCCTTTCAACCAAACTATAGAAATAAAACATATATCTATGTCTAATACAATAATAATAGTGACATTATAACAATAACTATTAGGTTATCTGGGTGCAGTGGTATGTGGTAATTGAAAATTTAGTTCCCGTTCGGAAGAATGTATTATTTTTATATTTTTGCTCTGGCAAGACAAAACGCGGTGTTGAGTACCGCCACTCAACGTGAAATTTAGAGAGAACCAAGGTCTAACCCTATATTCTCTCCGCTTATTGTCCCACGTGAAACTGAAAAAAGTAAAAACAAAATTTTGTATATTATAATCTAAGCTATACTAACAATTTAATCAGCATGTTGTGCAATAGGAATATCTCGACGACTGAAATTGCAATTGAGATATAGATCCAAATATCATTCCCGAGACAATCTAGGTATCAAATTACTAAGTAATTAGGAATAGATTCGATGTAATTACCTAGTACGAGGATAATGGTAAATTAGATCAACGAAATGCTTGTTCTACATATTTGAATGGTTGTTGTTTAAAAATGATATTCTATATTTACTGTTAAATTGTAATATTTAATTTAATATGAAATATAAAGTTATTATGGCATAGTTGGAATAAACCTTACTTATCAAGATAATTTCAGGTTCAAATTGGAATATTGCTGATGTGTTTTTTTTTTAATCAGCCTATTGCCGTCCACTGCTGAACGTAGGCCTTCCTCATCAAGCGCCGACCAACCCGGTCTTGGGCTTCTCGTAGCCATCCGCTGGCAGCCACCTTCTTAAATTCGTCTAACCATCGTGCTGCAGGGCGTCCTACACTACGCTTACCTAAGCGCGGTCTCCACTCTAGCACGTATCGGCTTCATCGACTGTCGGTACGTCTGGAGACATGGCCGGCCTAGTTCCACTTCAGCGTGCTGATTCGTGCTGATCGCACGCTGAGCGACCTTGAACTGGTGTACCTGCCCTACGGTGAGTGTCCGCGTTTCAGCTCCGTAGGTGGGACATGTAGGACGCACTGATTGAAGACTTTTGTCTTTAGGCACTGTGGGACAGACGGTTGAAAAATGTGACTGAGCTTCCCCTTTTTTTGCTTACTGAAATTAAATATATCTATTTTAAGCATATTTTCAGTAAGCTATAATAAGTGAAACATTTTTAATTTTAAACGTACATAGAACATTGGACGCAATTCAAGGTTTTTTACGAAAATTAATGTAATTTAAGCATCATTATTTGACCCCTAACGGGCTTAAATTTCCAAAGCTTCTTTCATTGCATACTTGTATGGCATCCCTTGAATCCCGTCAAATGTTCCGAATTTTATATGTCCAGCCGAGTATTACGCCAAAATATTATGTTACTTTATTCGGCTTCATTAGCGGGACCATATAGACCATAGAACTTAATAGTTCTTCCTTCTGGGGAACGGAAGTTTGTGAATGGAAAATAGAATGTATTGACACTAGGTTCCCCCTGCTTCCTCTGTTCCGTGCAGGATATATAGTGAAGCTAAAAAAAATCTTCCTAGTGGAGACCTATCACAGAGCTTTATTTTATACTATTAAAGTGTCATATATATTCTGTCACTAAGCCAAACAAAAAGTGGGGAGGGGGAGTGGATGCGCTTAAGCAAAGAAAAAGATAAAACAAGAATATGAACTTGCTTACCCTACCCTGAGGCTAGTCATGGCGCAGGGGCAAAAGCGTGTCACTGTAAACGCGACAGACTTTAGGTAAGGAAATATTTAAGGAAGGGTTCTAAGCGAAACGCAGCGTAGAGTTCCACCACTCAACACACAATGCCTCTTAATACAGAATGAAGCTGAAGCCAAAATGCCCTAGTTTACTATCATCTCAAGAAATAATTAATTATATTCTAGACGTACGGTCCTATTGCGTTTAATACTACGATATACTATAGTAGTAAGACTACGACATGCATATTAACCCACTTGAGATTAAGTTTAATCAATAGCTTTGATGTTAACTATCACTCCGCCATATTTGATGGGAATGTAATTACTTTACTGGTATTACCGAGAGTATATCTCGAACATTCTCTGTGTTTGAAGTGTCTCTTCATCTCTTGATTATTGTAATTTGAAGAATATATTCTCTATATAATGATGTATAATATATTAGCAATCTTAGTATTGTGTAAATATCAACCACAAACCTCTGATATTTTGACATTAATGAGTCAAAATTTGAGGATATTTGTGGCGCAAGGGCCAATGTGAATGACTGTAAACGTGATAAATTTCGGGTTCGATTCCTGCTCGAGGTAATGGAATATTTATCCATACCTATATTATAAATTCGAAAGTAACTCTGTCTGTCTATCTGTCTGTCTTTTACGCAATCAGGCCCAAACCGCTAATTTAATTGTGATAAAATACTCATATAGAGATACTTGAGGGTGTACCGGGAAACATAGGA
>JAAIXI010000222.1:6433883-6473068 GCA_013403645.1 Heliconius nattereri | reverse complement strand
TCTTATACACATCTTTTTTTTACTTAAAATATTAAAATTACTTAATTTAACTAAACTCAAACCATGAATCTTAAACAACATTAAACGTTTCTTAACATTCCCCAACATTCGTCCAAGTTTAAAGTCCACAAAACAACAAAAACGACACATGAGCCGCCATTTTGTCGTCTAAAATTGAATAATTCATTAATGTTTTTCACTGAGCGTGGACATCTTGGCGTCTCTAATTAGATCCCTCACTGAGCGCGGCACACTTGAGTCGTTCTCTTAATTGCATTGTCAGTTAGTTATGTTTTCCAAACAAACGTATTTAATGTTTGCCCAGTTTTAACTTTAGGCTATAAAGCGTGGAATTGCTAAATTGGCAACAGTTTTAACTCGGCTCTTATAAACATTGTTACCAAATCGTTTTAAGATAATTTGAAACATTTTTAAGCTGTATTGAGATTGTAGTTTATTTTAACATTTTTTTGTTTATAATAAACTTGACTACTGATTAAAGTTATGGTGCAATTGAGAAATGTCTGATTGAAGATCATAGTTTTATAGGTTCAAAATCAATGCAGGGGATATTATACTAAGCCCGAATCGGTGTTCTTCCCTGTCTAGACAAAAAATTTAAATAACATTTAATTATCTCTACTACATATTTATTTACTCAGAAAAATATTTCCATATTTTTGGTAATAAATTCAATTTGTTTGTGAAAATTTCACAGCTAAGCAATCAAGTCATCAAGCATCAAATTGAACCGAATAACTAGATGACTGCCGGCGTTAAACTAATTAGTACAGATATTTTAAAATTTTATCTAATTTTTATGTTACTTTTAAAAATTATACTTAAAAAATATATAAATTTAAAATTTTGTTTATATTGCCCTGCTTATTGCTGATGAACTAGTCGTCTACGACTAGTTAATGCTTAGATTTGGTTAAGACAGATCGTTGGTTAGTGGCTGGAGACAGCCACTAAGTCGACGTCTACATTGTAAGCTAGTGGAAACATGAAGTAAGTAGGTACGAAACAAATTTATAACAAATTAAAATAAGTTAACTGAAGCCAGCCCGATGAAAGGAAATATTTATATTTAAAGTTATATTTTCATACTTCCTAGTGTCGAGGGAAAGCGCGGCGTTGAGTTCAGCCACTCACGCAATGCCTCCAGAATTCGCCACAAAACGGGAATGGGAGTAGCTTAACATTAAATTCCAACCATATTTTGTGCGGGATACAGCGTGAAGCTGAGTTAAATTAATTTTAATTGTTATGTTTCATTGCTCTAAAAAAATATAATAAACAAAACATTAAAATGAACGGGTTTACGTTACAGTACAGGAATAAAAATAACTTAAAACAATAGATGTTAAAATAATTGTGTAGACATTGTTTTTCAGGACAAAGGAGGGCTGGTGATGAAAAACCGCGGAGTTTTTCAGACTTGTTTACAGGAATACGCCTAACAATTCTTCACAGTGTATTTAGTCCGACCGCGTTGAATTCAAAGGTATATTTTATATTTGGCATGATGGTTTCTAGTTTTTTTGTTTTTTTAAAGTATTATGCTTGTTTGAAAAAAAAACGATTGTTTGAGCTAAAATTTAAAATTAATTAAATTGAAGATTATACTATGCCTAAAAGGTATGTAAGTAAATATCTAAAAACTTTTGTCTCGTACGAATTTTCCAATATAACAGAATGTGTTAATTTGGAGAAACGACCATATGAAACGATAAAATTAAATTCCGATTAAGCTTATACATTTATATTCTACAACACTTCCAATATTTTTTCTTCGCAAACGACAGAGTGCTCAGTTATAATCTAGTGTTAGCACCTGAATCCGCGACATTACCCATTGACTGGAGGAACTTAACGCCGTTCTTTGTCTTACTAAAGTGGGTAAACGAAAATTAATGCCTTCGAGTCGGAGTCAAACTCGCAACCTTTGCATTTTGTCGGATTATGTTCCATCTATTGCACTACGATGATATTCTCATATTGCTGTAATATACTTCTTATTAAATTCATATTTTGATAACAAAAAATGTTATTTACGTAATCATTTTAAAACTTTTTGAAACTTTAATCATACTCTTAAAGTTGTTCGTAAGATTGTAAAGCTTTTTACAAACCTTTCTTAGGAGATGCTTACAATAAGAGTGGTTTCAATTGTGGTAAAATTTTACCGTAGCGGTGTAGAACATTTAGGTAAAGAGCTTAGAAGATACATAATGAAAGTAGGTTTTGACTTATGTGTATGTACATATGTATGCGGAGTAAAGGATCATTTAAAAGGATAATTGTAAATATCATCACAGTATTAGGTCCTCTTGACCTATATTGGGGAATCTTGAGTGTACCTAATATACTGAAATTGCAATTTATTAATTTATATTCCACTGGATCTAATGTTACGTAACATAATCACTAGTATTATTTTCAAATTTGCTTCACATTCTAATTCCTTTTGGTTTTAGCTATTCTGTGCTTTTCTAAAAAAATATCTTTTTTTTGCTTTATGATAGCAATTTTATTGATTTACAATATCAAAAAAAAAAAAAACAAAACATAAATTTCATGACGTACGTATTAATAATTTGAAAGAACACTAATTTCCAGTAGAAAATAATTAGACTATTATACTCCCTAATATTTGAAGATATAATAATTATATTCAGTGCTTATGATTTATGTGGCAAAGCTAGTTGTGTGCAGGGGCACAAGCGTGTGACTGCGACAGATTGTAGGTTCGATTCCTACACGAGGAAATGAAATATTCAATATTTTAATATTCGCTTCGATGCTGTGGCAAAGAGTGGTGTTGAGTTCCACCACTTAATACTCTTCCAGATTACTGAGTAGACTCCCTCTGCCTAGTAAATAAAAAATATTATGGTAAATAAAAAAAAATACTTTAATCAGACTTCAATTTCATCTAAAACTTTAGACTCACCCCAGAGCGAATTCTCCGAACACACTCTACGTATGGCGTGAAAAATTCAATTTAGCAACGAATGGATCCATAGCAAATGCACTTTTTTAAAAACTTCCCCGAAGAGGCGCGTTTAACAGTTCCGTCACAAAGCGTTGCGCCATTCCTAGCGCATTCTAATGCAAATTTCATTGAAATGCCGCCATTGTTGTCACTTCCAGCCATTGGGCTAAGCCTTGTGTTCATGGGTCTGATTCTGTATGCACGTTTCATGACATTTTTAGTTCGCCCTTTTGTTCAATTCCTTTTATAATATATTCTTATGTAGATAAGGGGAAAATAAGAATAAGAAGTTGCGTTTCCAGGAAAATAAAAATCTACTTTTGAGTAGAGATAGATATAAATTAGATCAAGAAAATGTACAGAATAATATATTATGCTTCAGCTTTAATACTTTTGGAACTTAGGAGCATGTGTTTATTAAGTAATCAGGGATATTACATAAGATGTAAATAGAAGTAAATAGAAAAGAGTAGAAGTAAAGTAGAAAAAAATAAAATCCGAAGTTTTTAAAAAATATAAAACATATATTATATGATATTATTTTAATCTGTATGTATACACTAAAAATGAGTATAATTACGTTAAGAAATTAGTTTAGTACAAACTTTCTCTAATTAAATTCTATCTAGATATCTCGTGTCTTCTTTCCTTATTTACATTTCTTATACGTTCTCATATAGACTTATTTCAATTAAAAAATTATGAAAAGAAATAAAATATTCTCTTCATTTTTATTTATTTTACTTTTGATAATTTCTAGGTGGAATCCATCAGCCAAATATGGTTAACTTTTGAATAATTATTTCGAAGTGATATGAAAATATTCCTCTCATATAAAACTGGAGTACCTACGGTGGATACTTCACAGTATTCACTAGAGTGAAGTGGGCGACAGCATCCGTGAAATAATATTCAATTAAAACTATCCTTTTCTTTTTTACACTATACAACGAAATTTAGTCTTTCTCGTCTCATATTTACCGTTGATTTTATTTTGAATGTAAAAATATCTAAATGTGATTTTTCTTTAACGAACCGTCACGTCAAGTTGCACATGTTCGCTTCGTAGTTCTACTATAAAGGATTGGGCTAATGGTATACTCGAAATGTGAATATCCAAATCTGATGCATATTTTATTTTTATATAAAAATCATAAATAAATAAGAGATAAATAAAATAAATAAATAATATCTAAAGAACCAAATGTTAATTTTTAGTTTAATATGCTTAAGGAAATACATACATCGATTTTGTATGAAAAATGAAAATGGCACAAAAGCAATGTTCGTCTAACAAAAGATTTCCCGTCCACTAGACAATAAGTCGGTAAGCGATGAAAACTTTCACATTTAAGAAATAAAAGCGCTCGTTTCGCTGTATTCGAATTTTCAAGACGAGACGGCTTAGTTCGCTCTAGTAAATATTGACTCGACTTGGAGCATCCTGAGACTAATCTCATAGAACTGTTTGCGTCCACGATTGAAGACTTGAGGTCCGTGGAAAGTTTTCTCTATCCAAACATTATTTGAATACAGTCGAGGCAATATTTCCACTGCGGACCCATTTGAATATTGCTGACAAAATGTAGAAGGGCAAACCGTCTGTCTACGAGGCGGACGTGCTTGCTGCATTTTGACTAAGAAATAACATTTTACTCAGATACTTTTGAAGAAATTAAAGAATTTATTTTTTCACTACTTTTTTTATTATTTAATATAATATGTTTTATTCTGTGTAAGATAATGATGTAATGGGCTGTATTTATATATACAAAAGGTAAGTTATTTGTAAAAGGGAAGTACAATTTTTCTCATAAAATTTATAATGGATGGAAAACTCACGTAGGAAACGAATTGCCCGTGCAGTGGATACTGCACTAGCATATTTATCGACAGTACGTGTAACTAAATTGTTACATCGAGAAACCTTTTACTACTATTGCGTTTCTTTTTGTAAGGAAAAACGAATAATGATTAAAATAAATGAAAGTGTCTGACTACTATACATTGTTCAAAATATTGGGCTTGCAAAAATGTATAATATTAAAATGAACCTGATTAATCCAAGTAAATAGCTTAATTTTAAGTATATAAAAATTGCAAATATTAAAGATCTTAATAATCTATTCCATTAATTATAATTAAGAATATTAAAAAAATATTCAGGTACATTAAAACATTACAAGTTCTTACATTTCTACAAGTAGAAAACCATATCAAAAGTCTACATTTTTGGATGCATTTTTATTATTTATGCGAGAATAGAGTACTGGATCTACGATAATTAAATTTGTCCGGAAATGAAAGATTACAGTGCAAATAAAGGTACAATTATTACAAATAAACGATTTTTAAGTATATTACAAAAAAAACTCATTACAAACATATAGTCTTAGTTAAATTCATGCGAAATTAATGCAAAGTATTTCAAATTTTATAAGCTATACTTTCCAGTAATTGCCTCACAGAAGGCTGTTTTTTTACATCTTATATTCACTAAAACTTAAATAGGAGCACATATACTAAACCTAAATATTTTTTAATTATATCATTAAAATTCAAATATCATACCTCCCCCAATATATCTATAGAAAATAGATAAACAGATTTACAACTCCTCAAACTAGAATCAATACAGCGAACGCCCAGTAAAAGTTTCCGCCTGTTGAAATTGATATTCCATCGTACAACTATCGCAGTCGTAGTTATAGGATGCACTCCGATAGAAGATTGGTAGTGACATGCTATTTCACAGGACGTCGCCAACATTATATGAAAGCAGATTGCCTTTTTTTTGTGACATAGATAAATTCATAGAAAGTATGGACTTTTTCTTTTGTTATTTGTAAAGAAATATTTTATATTGCAATATAAATAAATTATAAATTAAATGTAAATAAAGTTAATGAATTTTGAAGTTCTACGAATATAAATATTTATGATGTATTTGTTCAATTAAAATTTAAATGTAAAAATATTTAAAACAAAGCTAAAAATATTAAGTTACTCTAAAGGAAAAACTGAACTTAGCGCATTTTAACAATTTACCCTTTTTAGAAAATGGTGTAAAATACCAAACGAAACTTAATGAAACAAATAACAAATATACTGCATTGAATTCCACAGAAAATAAATATATCTGTTTATATTTTCATTTCTTTTGTAGTAGAAGATTTCATGAAGCGACTACTTTTCTTAGAATTAGAAAATTTATATCCATGACTAAGTCCTAAACCGTTAAGCTTCACTAAGTAGGTAAGTGGAATTTATGGTAGCGATTTACAGCCCATTTCATTGTGGGCAACGTATATATATTATGAAGGTGACCTTCAAGAACATTTTTAATAAAATAATTTATTTCTATAGAACTCTATACTCTATTGTAATATTACATTATTTATATTAGAACTCCTATGTGCAGGCAGATGGAACTAGGGAATCTAGCGTTAAGACACTCTGTTTTTATTAAGACATTTTCGTTTCCCATTTTTCAAGGCATTGAAGCATTGTGTGTTGAGTGGAGGATCTCAACGCCGCGCTTAACCTCGACAACAGAGCGAAAAACTTTAAATATTAAGCATTTTAGATTATATTTTGTAACATTAATATTACTCAAATGAATATAAGTTTAACAAGAAGCGAATGCAGCGTTGCTCTTTTATAATATTGACTGCCTCGCCTTATAATCTGCTCATCTATTATCACTCCTAGCTTAGCGGTAAATCCTTCTTTGGAAACTTTTCATATTCGCCGGTCGTTGCACTTTTCAGAGATAATATTTAACTAGATACTTTCAAGTTTTCTAATATGAAATTCATTTCAGTAATTTGCCAAGTTTTAATACTTTTAAAACATTTTTAGATACATTTAACTATTCTATGATATAAAACATAAGTAGATTCTTATATACGAGTTATATACGTAACTCGTATATGTAGTTTCCACGCTTCTCCCGGCAACAATAAGATAAGCCGAACAAGATAATTCATTTGATACATTTCCCGCCATTTATTTTTGATTGATTTCCCGCCATTTAAAATAATGAAATAAAAATAATTTGAAACTTACTTTTTACCACCGCCACCGGGAATCAAACTTACGACAATTTTATGTACAGTCGCAGTGTCCTATTGCACCGCGAATAATGGTTTAAATTCAGTTAAAAAATATATCACATATATGCGGATGTTTGTATGTATGTACATATGTGCAGAAGTAGCATGCGGGCATTACAATACTTCGTTTGGAATCCATGCTCTGACAATGTTCTAGATAATATTTGCTAATCAGTAAAGCTCTACCCCGAAATGCTTTACATGAACTCCGAACTTAGGTCTACTGTATCGACAAAATAAAAATATCGTTAAAGTAGTTTTCTGTTTTATTTTTATTGTACTTGTAATGACATATATATCCTTTTTGGTTTATCCTAAACGTAACTTTTGTTACTGACTGTCATCTGAGTATACGCCCTACACACAAAGGTATTATTAATTTAGAGAGTAGCCTAAATAAATATTTGTAAATTAAATATGCAAAATTTTAATATTTATATGTTACTTTTTTAATTAAATATGCCTCAGAATAAACCTTGAGTTGAGACACTTAGTGACTTTTCACACAGTTTCATTTCGAGACATACCGTTTTGAGTGTTGGATGATGTAAAAATTCTTAAAACTACTTAAAACTCATTTATAAATATTAACATTACAAAGATTGATATATTGCAATTTTTTTTAATTTCTTGCAAGTAATATCCTGAAACACAGTTTTTTATATATTTAACATTTTGCATGACCCAGAATCAATTTCAAAATAAATCCACTCAAAATTACGGCAAAAGCGTAGTTATAAAAATAACACATTCTATATAGATAATATTATTCTGTTCAGCAGTGGCAGGATGATTTGTGAAGCAAAACCAAGGCCCAGTGACCATAAAGTACCGGAAGCTTTTTGAGCACAGCAAAGTCCCGCTCACATAGAGCTTTTTAGAAAGCATTTTAATATGAATTAAACGGTTAGAGAATTTACAATATGCCACGCTGATGATATAGTTAGAAGGGTAAATATTTAATTAAAGTCCTGGCGTTTCCAATCACGTAGTACTAATTATTAATTTATTTGCAATATATTAATTATTTATATATTGCCGTAAATTATAATTGGAAAATGTAATTTTAGTTTATATATTCATAGTTTAGCAGTTTGTTAATATTTTGTTTTATTTGTTTAATTGTAGTTGTAAATTTATAATTTTATGTCAATATTTACAGAAATATATGAAAAAATATACTGCAATTACTTCTTGTATTCGCCAAAGCGAATGGATGTTGAAGATGAAATGACTATATTCTTTTCTTATTTGCCACCTAATTAATAAAAAAAGGAAATGATCAGAATAAATTACGTAATACAAATTTAATTATCACATTTTATATCTTAATGTTTAAAAATTTCCATTTTTTCAGTATTTTAGAAAAATATATTAGTACAATGTTAAATAATTTACCTATTTCAAAATGAAGCTTCATTCTACGAAAATACAAATAGAAATCGAATAAACAACGACGACGTTGTCTAGTTTTAAACGAGCTATATTCGAGTGTTAGGAGAGTCCTTTTCAGTTGCTTTGTGCTATTTAGAGAAGTATTGTACTCAATTGTTTGTGATTTTTTTCAGTCTTCTCTTTGATGTTTGCTCTATACCTAGCAATAAAAAACTTTGTCGTGAAGTTTCGAGATTTCTACGGTAAATATGGTGGGATATTTGTTTAATTATGGAATATATATTTCCATTTATTATTTACTATTTTCATTTCCATTCGCTTGCTTTGGTAAAAATTGTGTTCTGATATTCAATAAGAAATGTTTCGGAAATTAGTCTAAAAATGGGGAACCTGTTGTATGCGTGATACAGCGTGAAGCATCATCTGACGTTAGATTTCGTTTTGTGACAAGAAAAACATGGAGAAAGATAAAGATACGTGGTTGCGGTTTACTAAGCTTTGTTCATTATAAATTTTTTTCTAGTTAAAAAAAAATAAAAAGAATTGACAAAATATTATTTTATTGAATAAACTATTGGTTTAGTGTGTAAAAAGCGGAACTCAATGCCGGTCTTTACCTTGTTACGGCAATGAAATAGAAATTCGTTCCCCCGAGTCCCCGAGTGGGAATCGAACCTACATCCGTCGCGTTCTCAATCACTTATGTATTAATAATGATATGATAATATAACCAGTTTGTGTAAAGTCATATATTTCCATTTTCTGTAAGAAATAGACAAAAACTTACGCAAAACCTAACATAATATAGACCCTTTCCCTCAGTAAGTTATTGCCAAAATTTTTTGGCGGCCAGTATAGGAATAAATCTGTGATAAAAATAAGGTCGAGTACACGCGTTATTTGCAGCGTACCGTCGTTACCTACACACACTGGCGATTGATACAGAATAGAAATATCATATGGCTACTTTGTAGTTCAATATGGAGATATATCAAAAGTATGTATTTTAATTAAAAATATTGGCTGTGATTTGTGGATATATTACATACTAGTGAAGCCGAACGTGGCTACGCCCGCTTGAACTATACGAATATTTATGAAATTTTTTTCAGTTTTCAATAGAGAGATGCGTTAAGCAAGCTCATTTTGGGTGACGTTTTCTAACAACAAACTTTGTCTAATAAAATTTGTCTAACAACAATTCGTTGCTCAGCAACGGTCGCATAACGACGGTTGTTATTAACATGGCGGAATAAATTGCATGTCAAATTAATAAGTATTTTAATATATTGGTCTATATCGAAAATATTACAAATATGAGGAAAAAAAAGTATCCTATGTTCATCCCGAGACCCTCAAGTATCTCTATATGAGTATTTTATCACAATTAAATTATCGGTTTGGCCCTGATTGCGTAAAAGACAGACAGACAGAGTTACTTTCGAATTTATAATATACGTATGGATACCTACAATTCGTAATACGTACAATTCGTTCCTACGACTCTAATTACTGGCTGGCACTTTTATGGGCTGTCAACGACGACCGAAAGAAAAGGATCGCTAACGTCACTCTGCCCGATGGATTCTTTAGAACCAGATATTATTATTAGACTACTAGATAATTCCCTTTGGTTGTTTAATAATTATTTGAAGCCTTGTTTTAATTCATTACCTTTCCCACTTTATTTAATATTTTCAATAGTTTCTAACAATATATAAAATATTTAAAAAATATATAACAATGAAAAAAAACTAACTATAATAATATTCTTTATAGTTATTTTAAAATTTACTTTTATCTTTCATCATAATCCTGAAATTTAAAGAGACATGACATTTTCCTTCATACAAAAAACTTCAAGTGCGGTGGGTGCTCCACTGTATCCACTAGACTCGAGTGGACGAAATGCAACATCCACAGAACAACATTTACTTAAAAGTCTGCCTCTCTTTTCTGAACTATTCAATGTAAATACAACCTTATTTCGTGTACAATAAAGTATTTTTGAATAGACTCCGTGGTATTATTAGAAACGATTTTTTAATGAAAGACCGTAAAGTCAGGCTGCATAGTGGAGTGGAGTCGCTTCGTTATCCGACTGCAGCAGGAGCCAGCTAATTGAACTTCACATAGAGCTGAAACAATGTATAAGATATATTATGCCTTTCAAAATGTAGTGTGTCAATATGTTCTATAATCATAATAAAAAAAAAGAAAGAAATCTTACTTTTTTTAATTTTTCGTGGCACAATATCGAATTTATTTTTTTCAACTTCAGACTGTATCCTGATAGATAGCTGATAGTAGGCAGAGGGAACCTGGGAACTTAACGTTAAGACACTCCGTTCTCCATTTGCCGCTGAATTCTGGAGGAATTACGTGTTGTGTGGCGGAAGTTGACGACTTTGCCTCGTTACCAAAGCGATGAAATGAAAATATGAAATATTTCATTTCCTTGAATGGGATCGAACACACAACCTGTCGCGTTGACAGTAGCAAGACGCAGGGACATGTCCTGCGTCCAAACGCACTACTAGTCGTAACTAGCCTGTATCCTTACTTAAAGTAAATAATAGTTTTCTAGCGTGGTAAAATAAGATTTCCGCCACTCAAAACGATGTGCCTCAAGAATTCGCTAGACAGTGGAGAATGATACTAATGGTAACGGAGTATCTTAACACTAGGTTCCCCGGTTCCCTCTGCTTATCCTACTATGTGCGGGATACAAATTGATGCTAAAAATATTATACGCATTTTCCTTACCACCAATTTTAACACCATTTTTCGTATAAACGAATGTGTTTACCAGCATTAGATAGGAAACTCACGTAGTGGAAGAATTGCTCTTACTGTGGAAACTGCACTAACTTATTTACTAACTGTACGCGGAGCTAAATTGCTAAACTGCAGCCGCGGAGCTTTATGACCTCGCTGTTTTATATTTTTAGAAAATATTATCATAATTATAAATAATTGAAAGAAAATTATTGGCGAAACATATAATTAGCAACTCTTTTTTATTTATAATATAACTTTCATAAAAATTGTTTAAGTTAAATATCCAGGCCATCTCAGCATGTGGAAGACCAAATGTCAGTGGTATAACCAAATGTCAGTGAGAAAACCAAATGTCTTATTTTTATTTCCCCTCACTAGTTAGGGCAAGTTGCGGTATAGAATTCCACCAATGAACACGCAATGTCTCGAATTCTGGCGAAAAGTGAAAAACACAGTTTTTTAAGTTGAGTTTTCTCCATTTACCCTACTGTAGACAAGTAGAAGCATAAAAAATAAAATATATTAGTGTATATAAATATATACACTTACTTAAAAACCGGTTAAGTGCGAGTCGGATTCACTCAGTCAGTCCACAGAAAGTATCCTATAGGTTTTGATCACGCGGTGAATTTCATACAAAATGTAGCAAAATGGATGCACAAATGTATCTTTTAATTGCGGTGACTTATATAGCTTTATTTTCTTCTATGCTTTAAGGGTGCTTTTTGGTATTACTTTTAGCTTGATACCTCTCAATTTCGAGATAAATGGTCTTAAAAGACGGACATGCGGTCAACAAAATGAAAAACCCTAAAGATATGACTTTAATAAAATTACTACTTTATATTTTTTATAATAATGTAATTGTACAAAATAAAGTAAATAATACTCTGAATTTATTTAAAGCTGAATATTGACTGACTTATCGTTAAATCATAAATTCATACCACGGCATTTACCTCTACCGCATTTCAACTAGCAAAGTGGTAGGTAAACCATTCAAAACCTTCAAACATTTCAACGAACAGAAACGAAACTAGAAACACTGGGGTACATGAACTTTACAAATTAGGATAATCTGAACGTAAAAGCCGAGGCGCTAATTACTTTGAAATACGAGAGATGACGCAGTGCAGTGGCGGTGTTTTCGCGCTTTCATTAAGTGCAAAGGGAAAGGCCGTGATAGAGGCACGCTCGTTGCTGACGTTTCTTTTTTTTTGATATCACACAAAGATTTCAACTACAATGTTTGTAGTATAGTTGTAAGTTCCTAAATGGGGCTACAGAAAATGTTATATTTAAGTCTTATAACTTCAAAGTAATGTACGTTTCATTTCTTGTTGGGAAAATATGAAATGAAAAAAATAAATATAAGACAATACTATAATATTTCTTGTGTAAAATCATGAAAAAAATATGAATATGATAAGTCCATAGTGACGTAATGGAAAACCGTCTGACTAACGTGATAGTTATGGGTTCGATCCTTTATCACAAGAACAAGTAATTCTAATCTCTCCGCTCTGGCGGGACAAAGCCTGGTCCTTGTCTCCACTCCACGATTCTTGAAATGAAGCCGGGTGCAACAAGAGTCGTGATTCTAGGTTATCTATATTCGAATTCATTGAACAATAAAATTACGTAAATTATCTAAAAAGAATTAATAAAAAATATATCTTAAGACTTTTATATTAAATGTATACCTTTACGTAAAAGAAAACACTTTCGTCGTCACAGTATTCTGGCCCATTAAATATGAAATAAAACACCAAGAATGTGAAACTTTCATACACTTATAATTGCGAAACTTTGAACATGAAATCTTTCTCTTCACTTTTATTTCTTTCTTTATTATTCGCTATTTCTCGAACATTATAATGATAGTGATTTTTACACATTATTTATTTAAAGATGTACGTGTATATAGTAGACATCCATTATAAAATACAATATATGTTTATGTAAAAAAAAATCTATAGTTCAGTTTGTACGACTATGAAGTCGATCTGCAATTGAGACTAGAAATTTGTAAATTTAGTTTTTAAACTTTTCAGACTGTTTTAATTCGGGTTACTTGTTAACGAAACTGAAATGTTATTACTTTTTTTGCTTTGTTGGTATCTACTTATCTCTATATATACTAGTTTTTAGCCGTGGCTCCACCCTTGTTGTCCAATGATAATAACTACTCAACAAGTGACGAAACAATGAAATCCATAACGAAATATCTTAATATTAAAATAATTGAAGTTAGAGTATGGCATGTGTCAATCTCGAACTAATGTGAAAAGCACGGAATATCTTAACACTAGGATCTCTCTGCATACCCTACAAGGCAAACGAGCATACGAGTCATCTAATGGTCTGAGTCAATGATTACCGCCGCCCACGACGCTATGGTTAGATGGTTTTATAGGATCTTCCTTCCACGCGCCACACAACGGTGGTGCAAGCTACCTTTGGTAGTGTTTCCGGATCTATAGGAGATACACAGCTCAAGTGTCTAGCTTTGCACAATTTATTCGGGAATTATAATTACATATCAAAAAAAACTAAATAGAAACGGATACTTTTTGGGCTCAAATATTACATATATATTATTTATTGCACATGTAACAAAATAGTAAGAAAACAGTTAAAAAGTTATGTTTACAAAGGCGGACTTATTTCTGAAAGAAATCTCTTCCAGCCAACCTATGGAAGTGGATGAGTGCCAAACAGCGGAATAAAAACACAGTGCAATCAAAAAAAAATTAAAATATCAGAAAAGTATATATATTAACTAACACATTATATACATAATACATGCTACAAAGGAAAGGGCGCGACCGAGCCACGCTAACGTTAGCTCCGTATTTTTCGTACAGCAAAAATATAAATAAGTGACATTATACTAAAAAACAGTGCAGTGAACGTATAATCAAGTGTTTACTGAAATATATTATGGACAAAGGACAAGAATAGTGAATAATAAGTTAAAACGAGTAAAATCAGTGAAGTGAAAAAGACAATAAAACTGAACTACCAGTGACAACTTCCAAATCAAATAACTAATAGTGATCTATAAATAAATAAACAAAGTGCAAGAACGATAATTTACATCACTCGAGTGTTAAACTTTAAAAATATAAAAAATCAATAAAATTGATGTATGAGTTCGCAATTATGATAAATAACAGCGCCATCTAGAATAAGTAGTTTTAATCGTAAAGATTATTAGATACCGACGCCAAGACCGCCCTGTTCTCTAGTGTAACTTAGGCCACCAGAGGGCAACACAAGTGGCATAACAAGATTATGGCAATACCTACTACGAGTACACTATCGTAAAATTTAACAGAAAATCATGGAGGAAGTCATGAATTTACTCAAAAACATTCAAATAGAGCTGAACGAACAAAAAGCTACAATTGTACAATCAGCTGATAAAGTCACGGAACAAATCACGCAAAATATAAATTATAAATTAGATGAAAAGTTAAAAGTATTAGATGATAAATACGAAAATCTCAAGATTTAACAGGCAGGTATTTAAATCGCCCATACATATGACATGTTCATATTGAGGTCGGAGGTTCTCAAGAATATTGTCCAAAGTGCTAAAGTCAATTACTTTATTTGGTCAATCAGGGAGTACAGGACTCCAATAAGAACTTTGGTATGACGCAATATCAATTCTAAAAAAAGATATTCTAGAGAACCATTAAGATGAGGAGCGGAGCAAGAGACTACACTAGCGGGAATATGGTTACGAAGGTAAATACCAATGCCAGCACCACCACGTTCAGTGTGATCATTACGGAATAACTGATAACCCGGTAAGGAATAGCAAGAAGACGAAAGGGATGGGTTTAGCCAGGTCTCAGAAATAAGTATACAATCGACTATGCCGGAGTCAAAGGATGTGAGAAGATCGATATAGTGAGCAGGTATACTCTGCGGTTTTATATGCACCAAGGATAGAGAGGAAGGAGTGATGAAAATATTAGACAGCTTGTCAGCAAGTGTTTCAGTATCAGAAAAAGACAAGTGACTACTAACAGTACTGTCATATTTATATCTATAATTCATCGTCAATATCCATTCTTATATACTATTTAAAAAATATTATAAATAAAAAAAGTATATATAAGATATTATATATAAATAAATTAAAATATAAATATGAATGTAATATAATTTAAACTATAACAAATGACACAGAAAATCCATGTGCACAAGTTGACTATAAAAAAAATAAGATTATATACACTAGACATTACATTAGATAAAAGATCATTTAAAAATAAAACAAAATTACAATTTACCAAAGGACTTAAGAAAAATAATACATAAACAATCTGCAATACACAAAGACAATGAACTTACTAATTACCAATATTATCTGTATAATTTCTATTCTGTAACAAAATGACACATGTCAGATATATACGTGATGTAAATTACAAAGTAAACAAACAACATTATTAGGAAAAAAACAGTTTAACATAAGTATTTTAAAAAAATATTTCGGCTAAGAATAAAAAAAATGTACCCTACAATTAGAACACAAAATAAAAGTGAGAATGATCAACGAATAGATGACTACACAAGTTATCACATATAAGTCGACTAATTTAAGGTGGTATAAGCAAATAAGATATGCGGCTAGTTATTAACGGTGGACTTTAGGAGACGATTTTGTTCTATTAACCTATTAAGTTAATGCACAGAGGAAATCTTGACTCGTGATTTGTTGTTAAGCAATATTACTATCATGCCGTCGGCAGACCAGCATTTTCTAATACCGACATGTTTACGGGCCGCTAAGAACACTTCCTGACGCGATTTCGTTATTTTAGTGCCTTTTAGTGATGTTTTTGCATTCCAAACGTTTGGAGCGTATCTTTAGACTGGTAAATCTGATAATAACGGGCCTGGCAGAATCTTTCTTAGTATCAAGTCTGTGACAAGATTCAATAGAAGTAGACTTAACTTCGGACAACTTCATTTGCCTGGATAGTATTTCTATTGTCTTCTGTAAAATATCCTCATCCTTAATTCCATGGAGCAACAGCACCTTTCGCCTCGAGTGGGTGTCCAAGCGGTCCATACTACGTATAACCAGCTCAACTTGTGACTTTAATAGGCCGAGTGTCTTGCACACAAAAGCCTTAAATGTATGATTATCTGCGGTCAAAGCCTTCAAAGTGGGTGTTGTGGTGGCTGAACTAGGCTGAGATAAGTTCTTTCGAACTCACCCATGCGAGAAGAAAACATGGAGGATAGTTCGTTCATATTTCTTAATAACTGTTCCACAGGCGTATCCATGATTGAGTCAATTAGTGTAAATTTGTGTTGGAAAGTTAGTTATAGTCAACTTAAGCACCAGTATTTAAAACTTAACACATATATTCAATTATTAAACTAATTTATTAAAAAAGATTTTTAAGAGCGGATAAAAAAGACGTGTATGTACTTTTGAGTCTACCCGCGAAAATTCAGAACTTGCTATTACTTGTAGCTATAGATTTTATTCCTAAAACCTTTCAGCCAAACATATCAGTCGCAGACAATCTTAATAAATCTTGCAGAGATCGACACTTTATCTTTGTCCTATTTTTCTTTATCTCAGAATATATAAAACAAAGCGTTATACGTTGAAACTGAAGAGAAAAGGTCTCCCAAAGTACGTCATCGTCTCGGCCAAAAACCCTAGTCGGTGTTTCTGTAGGAGAGAGGCGGTGAAACTTAGACGTCTATGTAAATAGGCCGTATGTGCCTCGAGTAGGCAGTACAGAGGACAATAAGCCTTCGGATTTTGTTCCCTTTCCACTCATAAAGAAGGTCATTGCTGAGGTGTTTCATGAATATGAGTTTCGCGTAAAAACAGGTCGAATAAAACCCTAGAGGGTACTGGTGCCTAGAAAGCTACAAAGTTTACAATTCATTTCTGAAAGTACAATGAAATCAGATTTGAAGAACTTAACGTATATATTTTTTAAAATTAGTAAATTAAATATATTTTTACATTTTTTTCATTATCCTGATATCGTTATCCATAATGTGATTCCCCTACTAATAAATATAAATTAAAATAATAATAGTAAAATTCAAAAAAAATTTCATAGTTTTTTCTATATATATATATCGTACTATAAAATAACAATTGAATAAAATGTTGACCTAGTCTCACCGAAAACTGGCGTATATTTTGCCTTCCCATGAAAAGGGACCCTTGACGTAACTCAATTGAGCTGAGTTGACAAGCCATTGTCAGGCTATAGTTCCAAATGTAAAGCTTTACACCGAGAAATATTTTCACAAAATAAACCTTATTATTTATATTTTTCTCTTTATATTTTTAACGACTACTGTGTATAAGAAAATTAAGAAAATTATTTTAAATAGACAGAAATAATGATTTGAAATCGCTTTAAAAGCCTTCACTAGTATCTAATTTATTTATCTTTAGATAATTATCAAGACGCACATGCACTAGCTCCCATTATTTAGAAAACGACGCTTTAATTAGCATTTATTTCTATGTTTTTCTGTTTTTTTTTTGAATAGCTTAAAACTTCATAACATATTTTTCGATTATTTACGATTTAATTTACTATATATTTCTAAGCTTAAATAAATATAATATTTATGTACGTCTGTCTAATATCCCATTAATTAATGTACCATTTCAACGGCGATTTAGTAATATTGGTATTACAAATCAAATTCAATATTAGCAGATGCAGTCGATGTATCATTAGATAATCACGCTCTAAGTAACGCACCGACATCAACATTATCGAAATGAAATTATTATTAATATAAATATAAAAAATGTATGTAAATGTATGTATGTAAATGTATGTATGTAATGTATATGTAAAAAAATCTGTATTTATAGACGAGAAAGACATATCCATATTTACCCTTTTGGTAACATTTATATTTTTTTCAGCTAGAGCCTAGTGTTAAGACACTACGCTTCCTATTTCCCGCCGAGTTCTGGAGGCATTGTGTGTTGAGTGGCGGAATTCAATGAAGAAATTAAACTATTAAGTATTTCATTTTCTAGAGTGGGTATCGAACCCACAACGTTCAGTCACACTTTTGTGCTGATACACGACCTCTGCTTATACAGGGTGAGTCATATTGAACTTTCCGGTTTTGGAAGGACGTTGCACGAAGAAGGGAAGGAGTAGAAGGGTGGGGANGTAAATGTAAGTATGTAATGTATATGTAAAAAAATCTGTATTAATAGACGAGAAAGACATATCAATATTTACCCTTTTGGTAACATTAATATTTTTTTCAGCTAGAGCCTAGTGTTAAGACACTACGCTTCCTATTTACCGCCGAGTTCTGGAGGCATTGTGTGTTGAGTGGCGGAATTCAATGAAGAAATTAAACTATTAAGTATTTCATTTTCTAGAGTGGGTATCGAACGTTCAGTCACACTTTTGTGCTGATACACGACCTCTGCTTATATTCCGTGGTATAAAGAATCTTTTAAGCGGTATAAAATATTTGGTTAACTTTAAATGCAATTGGCAGGGATTCAGACAGAAAAAAACATAGCAAGGCCCACACGCAAACGAATAGACCGTATAGCGTCACATAAATTACATTTACGTTGTGCTGTCCAACGACTTAGTATATCATAGTTATAAATTTTGGGATACGCCGTTGAAAATAGCTCTGCGGGTAAGGCTGGTGCAGCCAAACAGATGAAATGCTACCCCTCGGTCCATTACGAATTAATGGACCGATTTGAGAAATGTCCTCTTCCTGTAAATATACCCTATTATTCATTTCTTCTCTGACAACGAACAAAGCCTCGTCTTAAGCTATTCTACAAGATGGTGGCCGTTTTCAGTAAAGCCCATTGAATTAAGCCTGTCAAGTACAGTTAATATATTTTGTGTATTCTGATATATTATATGTTTTGTTTTCGCTATTAGCGTTTTTAAATGATATTGCAATTACTTTAGGTAGATATTTGGTTTAAGTTTATATACTTTTACTCATATGTGAGGAAATAATTTAATCCCGCGAGTGGGTATCAAACCTACATCTATAAACCCACACGATCACATCGATTTTCCAGTAATCTGCTCAAAGAAAATAAACATATATTGTAATGTAAGCTAATACACCATTTGTCGTTGGACAAAATTAACTAAATTATTAACTGAGCAGACATCATTAATTGCTTCAAAGTTTATTAAAACCTCTTCACAGTCCGCTATTCCTTGTTATAGACTAAAATATTCTGTTAAACAGATGAAGATAATGAAGTTTTTTATCAAAAGTTCATTAAGTCGCCCTGACTGTGGAACTATAAATATTTAATATTATATATTTTTCATTTTGAAATGTCTTTCACATTATAAAGTACTTAAAAATTATTTCCTAATAAAGTAGAGTTACAATTTTATGAGCTGGGAGACAGGTGGAGTCTAGTGCTAAGACACACCACCCCCAACTCTCTGCCCAGTTCTGGAAGCATTGCGTATTGAGTGACGGAACTAAACGCTGCACTTTTGCCTCGATACCATAACGAAGAAGAATATTTTCAATATTAAAGATTTCGTCTCGAGTTGGACACTGCGACAAGTCTGACTTCAATATTTTTTTAATAAATTACGTATTGTATTAAAATTAGAAGTTGGCACAGTATTTAAGCAAGGAAGATTCCATTTTCACATTAGCCGTCTGTATTGATTTGGGAGACTTATCAATTTTTAGATATTTGCTTGCGTTAAAATTATAATTCATAGTTATCTCTATAAAAATTTAAAATATCCATCAAAACATTTTCCTAGTAAATATTACAAAGTCTTGTATAATTAAGAAAATTTCCAAGAATGAGATTATCAGAAACTTTTCAGAATCCGATTATACTTGACGTTGGCGTGTTCTTGTTGAAGGCAGTTTAAATCGTTCTAATAGTTCCTTTTCATTCGCTCTTATATTTTTTGTATATTTTAAAACAAACCTTGGATTACCCTATTTTTGAAATAAAGAATTATTATTGCATATAATTTCTATTACATGCTAAATTGAAAGATGTTTATCCTCCTAATATTAAAAATGTGAAAAATTGTAAGGATGAACGTTTTTCCATTTTAACTGCTAAAACTACTAAACTGACGCAAGCAAAACTGCAGGCAAAATTTAGTATCGTATAAAAAACGGTACTCCAATTCGTTCTCTATTCCATAAACTAATTAGCCAATTAGCACTATATTAAAATTATGATTTCTATTTATAGCTGAATGAGCAAATTTAATTAATAGCTGAACATCGTACTCGATGTTAAACGATACCTATCGTTTAAAATTCTTAGAATGTCTTCGATATTCCCGGTTAAATCCATATTTGAAATACGATATGGAAATAATTTGTATGTAAGCTTTATATAGTTCACTAAAGGCACTAACGGTTGCTTAGTGATAAAAGATGAAAAAAAGTAAAATAACCTTTTTTTCTTTCTCTCACAACATATGCTATACAACATTTATATCATAATTGAGAAGTTTCTGGAGGCCATCGTGGCGGAGTAGTACAGGTTCTGATAGTAAAGACGATGGTTGCGGGTTCTTTATCAATCCAGGGTTATTGTTATATCGGGAATTATTTTTATTTTCGCCATCTGAGTACGGCGCACACACGGGTCGCGAGTACGCCGATCTAAATTGCCAAAATTATTTTTTATTTTAGTTTTAAATAAGGTTACAATAAAATTAGTATCTACTTATCTATAGATAATGATTATGTTTCTGTTAAATTCAATCTCCTTCTCAAGCAGTCATTTTATAATTTTGGAATCACGCACAATATAAACATTTATTTTACTAAAAATCCAAAGAGTGTGACCTTTTTAAAGAGTACAACGAATCTTTCTCTCGTCTGTCTAACAAATACCATAGAAACGTAAAAACAAAAACAAAGCCTACATAACCTGAGGCGAGAGGGCTAGCTGTCCCTTAATTTAAAAATAAAAGATGGTATGAAGATTGAAACATGTTTCCCACTCGCCGCGTTTGAAACTGCAGCCAAGCTTTTCGAAAAAGTGCTTCGGCTTGCATATTTTATCTTGCCTTTGTCTAGACTTTTCTTAAAAGGTTTTCTAAAATAGAACTCTCCTTTGTACAGCTTTTCGAGGAGCTATTTGATGACGGATACCCACTTTGGAGCTTTCGCCTTGTTACATATGTCACAAGTTTTGCATTCCTAACAAATGCATCTCTATGAAAATGTGTCGCTTTCGTAGTGCCTCCACTTTGTTATGTAAGAAAAGCGTTGAAGTGCCTTCGTGTTAAATTATTGTAGGAATATTTTTACTATTTTGTCGTTTCAACTCCCTTTGTATCCTATATAAATATATAATTATTCGCTCTGGTACCACGTTATACGTTATACTGGTAACACCAATAGTACGGCGTTGAGTTCTGCTACTCAACACTGAATATTTTACTCATTATTTGGCAACTGTAACACAAACCACCAAGCAACTCTACCCTAGTTTTCACGTATATGTAGAGACGTCTCTACCGGACATAAGATTGCATTGGCACTGTGGGAATAGCGGCAAGTGTTGTATCAGCCAAGGATTTACGACGAATGTGTCCCATTCGCTGTCTTTGTTTACGAGTTTAATCAAAAACGTTGTTAGGCAATTTAACTGTAACATACGAGTATAGCTGTGTTGTTGAATTCGTTGTAACATGTTAGGCAGTAAAGCCTAATAACTGGCTATGAACATTTACTTTATTAATTTAATATTTGACATAGGTTGACATTAATAAATATTTGGATTTCCTTGAATTTTATTAGACGCTGGAGCCGCAGTGGGACTACCCACAGTCCTTTTACAGAAAATTGGTGTGGGTCTGATTTCTATTAGAGGCAATGAATTATTTTCATTTCTCTGCCTTAGTAGACACAGCATGACGCATACTTTATCTCGAAAGTTGGGAATAAAGGTAAGAACGAAGTGTCTTATCATTAAGTTCTCTTAGCTTACCCTTCTATGCGGGAAGGAAAAACTGTTTTTTTTCGCTCTATCCCATACATAGTAGGATAGGCAGAGAGAACCTGGGAACCTAGTGTTTAAACACTCAGTCCCCATTAAGACACTTTCGTTCTCCACTTCGCATCGAATTTTGAAGTTGAGTGGTGAAACTCAACGCCACGCTCTACCTTTTTACCAGATCTAGGAAATAAAAATATTAAATATTTCATTTCTTTGAGTAAGAATCGAACTCCAAACCTGTCGCGTTTACAGTCACATGCTTTTACCGCTACGTCACGATTGGTCTCAATATTTTAATATCTAAAATTGTATAATACTATATAATAAATCGATAAAGATAAAAACGAATGTATCGCTTATCTATAGTAGGTACATTTTTATTATACCAATAACATATTATATTACTTGTCGTAAATAAATAAACAAATAATAATAAGTGGTAACTTTCTCATAAATATCTATTAAATAAATACCAAAAACTCAAATCTTCAGGAACTGGAAATGTGCTTTTCAACAAAATATACTGGCCTCTTCGTATATTAAATTTAGGCAGAAATAGTAAAGAAAGAGATCGTTTAGTTTTTATTATATTATAGCAATGTACTTTGAATAAGATGTTAGCAAACAGCTTGAGAAATAATGAAATTCTTTCTTTGAGCACCTTTTTTATATGTAGTATATAGCAGTCAACAGAATAAACAAGAGTACCTATTAATAGGACCTGGAATTGAGACATTGTGTGTAAATCAATGCAATCTTCATGTTTACACTCAGATTCTGTCTAACATTACAATAATATGTCAATATATTAAAAATATTTCTATTATTAATAATAACTATCTATATCTTTCATGAATGCTGTTTACATTTTTTACTTATAATATATTTTTATAGTTGTCATTAGAATTTTATAAACGGATATTGATTTATTTCTATTCTTTTATAAAATATAATCTAAATGCAGCCACGATGTTACACAGGAGAATTCTCTTTTCATACGCATTATTAAACTCGATAAAACACAATGGTTGCCTAGCATAAATATTGCTTGAAGTTATCGCCGAAAGATATATGGAGGTACACTTAACCATAGAACTGTACAAAATTTGGAAATGGGAAACGTTCTAAATTTCGTATTTTTCATAAAATATAAGCATGTGCATTCCCTATGCATTACACAGCATAACATTCACTATGCACTATGCATTCTGCATTAAAATCTTAAAATAAACGATTTATCAAAAGTTCGTTATTTTATTTTTGTTATAATTTGTAAAAAAAAGGAAGATAAAAAATGAATATAGTTTTTGAATTTTTTTTTCACCTTCACGCCATATTCGCGATGTAGCAAAGTACTCAGAAGGAACCTAGTGTTAAGAAACTCCATTCCCCAGTTGCCATTGAATTTTTGAGGCATCGCTTGTTGAAAAGCGGATTTCAACCCCGCCCTTTTTATCTTGGGACCAGAGCGAAGAAATTAAAATATTAATAAGCAATAATTCATTCCCCTGGGTTGGAATTGAGCCTACAACTATCGTGCAAATACCATTTCTACTGAGTGTCAACCTAGTGAAAGTAAGTGTCTAGTAGCGCCGTATAGCTCCTGACAGTTATTGCGTTTTTTAGTAGTAAAGTCCCAAACAAATTCTATTTACAGGCAACAACGTTGACAGTTACGTGAAAATATGCGGATATAGAGTGGAATAACTTTTGCATATGAACTACTTAACTTTTCTCTCTACCCTCTTCTAAGATGTCAAACGTATTAAACGACTTATAAAAATACAGAGTTTAATAAAAAATAAGTACGACGAAATAATATAGAACAACGTACATAAGAATAATTAATTATTATTATGAAATAACTGAGAGTTATGTATGATATATATGACATATTTAACAAGTACCGTGGGTTACTTAGAAGCTAATATAATTTTATAATATAGTACTAGTGCGCTATATGTCACTTTTCAACACAAAAGATATTTTTCATTTTGAATAAATATATCTTGAGATTATTTTTTTTTTATAAAAATGATGTTATATAAAAGACATTTTCGGATTTATTTCAAATATAGGTTAAATGACAGAAACTAGCTATATTATACCTTCCCACAAGCATTTCCATTTGGAACACCCAGGCTCTATACCTGCTAATTACATTGTGTATGTAATCGGATTAGCTGCAGCCAATTTCAGTTTATTGCTGGCAATATCTGCAGGAAATGGCTCAATCGGCTCAAATCCAAAAGTGCTGTACATTAACAACATATACCCACGTATATGGTGGATATATGACGTTACAATGGAAAATGGAATTTTATATAGAGAAACATAATATTTAGTAGATAGGAGGAGGCGAACCTGTAACGGGTATACCGCTTAACGTAGCGTTTCTTTACTTTTTTTCCAGTTCCTTGCTGTATCCTGCATTTAGCTGGGTGACAGGGGGGGGGGGGGGGGGNGGGGGGGGGGGGGGGGGGGGGGGGGGGGGGGGTTCTAGCGTTAATATATTTTAAAACAATTCAATATATTAAAACATAAATTTGTCTATGAAGTTTTATTTTCTACGAGTATATTTCTTTAGCATACTCATTTTTGAGTTGATCCTATTTATTACGGAACTCAACGCCACGCTTTGCCTTCTTACCTACAATTGTTGAAAAAAATTTATATATAATTAATGGATGATTTTTATACTCTTTGTAGGACTTTCATTACAACAATATTATTTATTAATTTAATTATAACTGTAAATCTTAAATCTAGTATTAAAATAGTCAATGAACCTTCTAATTGGTTATTTCATGTCCATTCAGCATCTGTTTTATCCTGTGTAACCGACCCAACCCTCCCGACCGTATAACCAGCCATGTGAGACTAATCTTTGATCAACGAATATCTGATAGCTGTTTTCGACCTAATAGGGGTGTATTTTGCTAGATTTATTTAAAAAAAATGTATAAAGAAATGTAATTTTTTACTTATCTTTTATATCTCTCTTGTTATGGAAAAAATCTCCCTAAATTTGTCACGTATTGAAACAAAACAATCAGTATAAATGATTCCGTTTCGTTCAATTAAAGAAATTTCTGAGTAAATAATTCCGTTATCTAAATTTCACATATTAAGAGTGACAAAAATGCAGTTTGTTCATCCAATATAAGAGAACCTTTTTATCATAAATATAAAATTCAAAGTGGCTATGGGAACAATAAAAATTACAAAATGTAAATTCAATAGCATTAACTAACAATGCTGGCGATAACCCTATTCACAAAATAAGGTATAACAAAGCCACAAAGACTCAATAAAACTCTAAATCAATCTATCTTTCCGCAGATTAACGGAGATGAAAGAAAGATATTTTACATTTAAGTTTTCTTTACCGTAAACGGATAAAGGTTAATAAACATATTACCTCGTCACCTAATCATCGCCAACGCTCAGGCAGTCAGCATTAAGCTTAAGACTATGTATATTGAGAATGGTGACTTCGTTGCTAATTGGCACACACTCTCGTCCAACTTAATTGCCACCACCTTACAGACACTGGGTATTAAACCTAATAGACACGAGGATTGGTTCGAGGACAACGATTAAATTTTGACCAATGGCGAAACTTGGATGCAAAGATAAGTTTGTGAAAATGATCCGTCTCCTGCATGATGGCATGCGATGCTGTGTCAGAATGCAAAGTGAAGACTCTGAGTTCTTCTCGCTAATTGTGTGTGACGATGTGGCGTCAAACAGGGCTGCGTGCTTGCACCAACTTTGTTCGCACTGTACTTTGCAGTTGCAGTTCGGGAGGCTTTGCAAACTTTATCTGAAGGAATTCATATTCGTTGTTGTGCTGATGGCGGTGGTATCTTTAATGTGGCTAGACTAAAAGCTCGCACCAAAGTGTCTTATGCAACTGTCACCGAGTTAGTGTATGCAGATGAGCTGTGTTTTGTAGTGGAATGTCCAGTGGGTCTTCAAAGACTTATCACAAGTTTGCTGAGTCATGTCGAAGATTTGGTCTCAAGATCAGTGTAAAGAAAACTGACGTGTACATGACACACTGAACGGAGGCTCAGCTGAGATAAAGCTCGATGATTACCCGCTCAAACAGGTAGATCATTTCAGATATCTAAATTAACGAAATTAACGGCAGAATTAGAGCTGCTGCAAAAAAACGAGGTATTCCGCTCGCATGACTTAAAGCTCGTTACAAAAATAGCTGTATACAGGGCAATTGTAGTTTCGTCTCTCTTATATGCCTCTGAAACATGGCCCCTCTATCGCAAGCATATTACTACACTTGGTCGAATATTCGCTGGTGGGACCGTATTCGTAATACAGAAGTCCTACAACGTGCGAAGATTGACGCAATGGAAGCCTTCTTGATGCGAAGACAGTTGCGTTGGGCCGGTCATATCTCCCGGATGACGGAACTAAGAATGGCAAAACGCGTATTTTATTCAGAACTGCAGGTAGGCAAGCGGAAACAATTATTGCGGTACAAGGATGTGGTGAAGCGCCATATGAAGAGTTGCGACATCAACCCATCCCAAAGGAAGACAATTGCAGGTGATCGGCCTAAATGGAGACGCATCCTTAGCACTTAGCTTGTCGGAGTTTGAAATAAAACGACGACATGAGCTCAATCTTACCTGAGGCTATTGATTATAATTATTTGGGGGGAGTGCTGACATGTAGTGAATGTGGCCGAACTTTTTCTGGTAAAGTCGGTTATGTCAGTCACATTAGAGCTCATAAGCGAAGCTCTTGCTAGCCAGATGTCAGTCGCTGTGGCCGAAAACGGTCAGGAAGTAGTAATAGTACCTTTTTACCTTTAAAAAGGTTTTATAATTATAGGTTTTATAGTTATATGTATTCTGAGGCTATCGGAAAAAGTCTGCCTATTTTGGGGAATCTTTTATTTTCTCCTCTTTGCTTTGGTAAGAGTAAATCGCGTTGTTAAGTTCTACCATTTAATATGAAATGTTTTGAACCTAAGTGATCAATGGAGAACAAAGTAGAACGAATTTATTATTTTCATTTCTTCGGCGGCTGCAGCTTTTATCATGCAATATCTCGGGAATGTGGGAGAAAATGGGGAACGGAAGTGTTTTAACAGGAATAGAGTGCCTTTACACTAAGCGTCATCCGCCTATCTTGCTATGTGCAGAATACACCGTAAATTAAAAAAAATCTGCTTAAATGTTAAAGTCAGCTCTAAATCGTAAAACTAAAATAGTATTACTTAATAACATTATTTATATTATATTTCTAAAACAAATGAATGCTATATTTACTTTATTATAATAATACTTAAAGTTACAACTATGTGTATTTATTATTAAGGTCAGAGCTCCATTGCCTAAGGATACTGTGCATGTTTAACCTAATTACAGTACAACTAACATATTGTATGACTTGTGTAAATGGAAAAAATGAAAAAGTTTATTCACGTTCTATTAAAACAACATATTCGTTAGAATAGAACTTATCCTTGCATTACAAACGAAAAAAATTATGAAATTAATAAAGAAAAATAACTATTACAAATTGCTATGTGAATTTATGATTCAAAAACATAAACGATAAATGAATGCAAGTAATATTCATTTATATATGAAAAGTAAAATCGCTTGTGTGATATATTTCTATGGCACGTCCAATAATGAGGCTGCGACCGCAAACAGTTTCACATTATAATGTTGGAATTAGACTAAGAGCTAGACTGGCATTTATGTATGTATATTGTATTCAATTCAATACACAATATAATTATTGCTAGATAGACTGTCCTTTTATATGAAAGCTAAAGCTAAAAAGTCGGTTCAATCCACGCTCAGTGGAACAAATTGCTTTCATTTCACCTTTCTAGTAAGACAAAGTGGCGTTGAGTTCCCACTCTCAATGAAACGGAGTGCCTTATCACAAATTTTGTCTATAAAAATAATTTCTTAAAATAATTATACATTTCTTAAAATATTGATAAATTTCTTAAAATAATGATAAATTTCTTAAAATAATGATAAATTTTTTTAAATAATGATAAATGACAGATTTTCTTAATACTTTTTTTCGAGACACCTTTTACTTAGATTTATAAAAGTTAATTTACTTTATTTGTTTTTTTTTATTTAGTTGATTAAATGACTAATTTAATTCTAGCTCTGTGTGTGCACACTCGTATCGCAGGTAATGGTACGTCCACGGCCACTAGTTCTTAGTCTAATAGCTTGTGTGTTCAGCCGTTTAATTAGATATCGCTGTCAACACTATTGCTTTATGCAAACCATTCGACCCCTGTAAATCATGTGGAACGGCCATTATACGTGTCGTGAATAAACAATAGGTCTCGTTGTTATTGATTAAACTATACAAATTTAGATATAATATATAATCTTAAATAAAAGACATGTCGTTGTTTTTAGTATCGAGATTGCTGCATGGTAGGATAGAGGAAACTTACTGTTGAGGCACTCACCCACTTTTCGCCGAATTTTTCGAAGCATTGACACCAGAGCGAAAAAATGAAAATATGAATTTAAACAAATATTTCATTTTCTCGAGTGGGTATCAAGCCCACAACTAGTTGCGTTTACAGTTATATTTTGTGCAACTGCACAGCGACTGACCTGATAAAAAATAAATTTGTTTTCTTTTCATTTTCAGTTGTGCCCCAATCGCCTTATGATAAGGTAAGAATTTTATACTTAATTACTTTTTTCATATATTCTTTATAAAAAAAACAACATCGCTTTTTCACATCATCTACAGTCGTGAATCTTCATACATGTTCTCCGGGAGCCTTCTTACTTTCTGCGCACTTTTAACTCTTATCCTATTTATAATAAAAGGCACATTTACATTTCTAGTTCTGTTGAGATTTCTTTTATTATTAATGTCGACTTTAAAATGACCAGAATATTAATATTAATAATTTAACGACTGGTGACACTGAGTTTTTTTATTAAAACAACGATTTTAATATTTTCAATGCTGATTCATATATAAATGAAACGTTTAAAAACAATTATATTAAAATTTTCAGTGTCGTTTCGTATGTAAGTCAAATGTGACATACAAAGTGCTCATTAGAGCGTTATCACGCAAAACCGCTAATGAGTGTGGTTTGTGGCCTATAATTTGCAATGAGGGACTCACTACTAAGTATTTGGAATGTGAAGCTGTATTTAAAATTCCTTTAATTCCTCATTTTGCCTTGTGACGTCTCGAAAGAAGCTTGTTAAATGTATTTCGTCCAAATAAAATATATTATACCATATTTATAATCAATTAACTGGGGCACTGTGTGATCATATATTTATCTTAAATTTTTTAGCAACTCACTTTATCTCGCACACAGCAGAGAAGGCAGAGAGCGCCTTGTATAAAGACAATCCGCTCCCTACTTTCCACTAACTCATGGCTGCATTGCATGTTGAGTGGCGGAAATTAACGCCGCACTTTAACTCGACACTACGGCGAATAACTGAATTTATTTAATATTTCATTTTCACGATTGGATATCGAACCCACATCCTATAGCGCTTACAGACACACGCTTGTTCCACTTCGCCTAAAGTTACTTTATTTCACATATTTTCTTTGCTTCAGTGAAATCAGTAAGTACACTCTAAGCACTAAATGTGATATATGTAAGCCTATGATTACATTATTCATATTTATTAGTCCCGCTTGCTACGGTGTTTGTAAGCACAATATCCTTTAACGAGCTCGGTTAGTACCCAGTGCCCCGTAAATAATACTTGCAAGTACATACGGGCTTAGGCCTACATGGCAAAGCATATTTAGACTTAGTACGCAGAATTAACATCTACGTTTCACATTTATATAGGCTGTTATCAGTGATTGTGTGATTTTCAACTGAATAATTGTTAATTTTGAGATAATTTTGTAATTTATCTAAAATATTATTCAGTTGAAAATTACTGAATTTGTGAAGAAACCGCTTTATATCAAAATTATTCGTTTTGGTATTGTAAAAAATACGTGATACTGTTATTTCTGAAGATCATTATTTCACCGCTGAAGAAAAGGAAAGAAAGGAGTGTCACTTAGGCCCGTATTTATAAACTGCTGTTAAATCTGAGGTCGCTCTCATATATCTAAGTATAGAGACACTATTTTCATCTTATTTTCATATAGACGGAATAATCTCTAAGAATACAGCTTGGTTTTGCAAATAATATTGAAACAAATTTCGTTCGCAGCTTTTCTTATATAAAATCTATATAGAAAAGTAAAAGGATTTTCTCTTTATCCGACTAAACCTTTCCCAGCTTATGTTCACCTTACATGTGAAATTTTTTTCTTCAATTAAATTATTTTTTATACAGTACTTATATCTATATATTAATACAATAAAACAAAGAAAATATAATTTTAACATCGTTTCAATATATCTCATGCCATAAAATTGTAGTAATCGCCAAGTTTACTCCGGATATACTGTATATAAAGGAAATAACTGCTCCCGATCACATATTATTTCACTCAATGAAACGGCTGCATGTGGACGATAAGTTTTAACGGCCTACCAAAGAGCTCGTTGCCAAAAATCATAAACGAACATTACATAATATAAATGTTATGGGCTATGGTTTCTACGGAAAATTATTGTTTTACATTATTCTTTCAATTTCCTGGTAATAATTAAAATATAATCCAAAAATGATTTCTTATAATAATATATCAAAAATATTAATCTTACACTTATGTTCGTGTATTGAAATTCTATAGGAATTTATACGAAGAATTTAGATCCGGGTCTCTTTAATACGTACGAGTATACCAGCGCTCTAACAAATGAAGCTATAGGTAAGTTATAATTTTATTTTTACAAAAGTTCATTCGGGTCTCATATTCTTTCTTTTATACACTCATATAAGAATATTATAAAAAAAGGTTATAACGGAATAAGAAATCATGGATTCTTTTATTCCTACATTGCATGTTGCCCTATACTCACTCAATTCGACGAGACGAATGTTAACTTACACTTAAAATATTTACTTTCTTTTAGTATATTCACTTGTTTGTTCAATATCAACTCGGAAATGTGAAGGTTTGTGAGGATAAATGTTTGTTCCAATTTCACGCAAAAATTAATTCATCAGATTAAAATTTAGGCTATTTATGTATTGTTTTTAATTTTAAGTTTTATAATTAATATAACAATAAATTAAAGTGGGAGAAGCCGCTTTTGGATCGCTAGTATATTATAATTGTTAACCCTAAAATTCGTTGAAATTCAGATTACAACGAATTTTAGGAAGAGACCTTTCATTTCATGCAAAATGTTGCCAACATTATATAAATGAAACATAATATACTAAATATTTAATTAAATCTACTATTGACATTATGTCCACCAAATTTAGTTTATCTGGTATAATCAAAATTTAAGTTATATAATTTACTAAAACGTGAAACATTTCGAAAAAAGATAAGTAGTTTGTCTCGTCTTGGCGGGGCCCCCTGGTTTAAAATATTCCTGATTACATAAAATCAGCTTCGCGCAATACCTGTAACCGAATAGTGTAAAGACACTCCGTTTCCCACTTAATTACATACGTTTCCCCAATTGAGAAGCGAACACACGATCCTCTCTCTACAAGACTCGTTCCAATTTCATAATAACTTCAAAAAAGCATGATGATAAATATAAGTCGCCGAAAGTTATTATTTCTGTCCATTTATAAAATATTTATTCTATAATATCGCACTTTCAGAATAAATAAACGAAGCCCATCGTATGAAAGTTGTAAAAAAAATAAACGTACATTTTTCTTATCTTTGTTTGTGTGCTTATGAACAATAAAGTAAACATACTCTTCAGATAGAGTTAAGAGTATATTGTGGGTGTAGTTTATTTTTTCTATGAATATCCTGCTAGCAATACCAATGCTGTAGAATATTCAACTTAATCTAGAGCTCTTAAATTTTTCTAGTGATAATTTCCATTTTCTTTTCTAATATTTCCTATATAAAAAATTGAAATTTTTCTTATTATAGGTTTTATTTTTTATAGCGTTAGTCACAAAATCATAGAGTCATTGTATGCATTATGCATATTATATTGGATTATAGTAAATCTTCTTCTGGCATTAATCCCGGCTATTGCCAGGGTCTGCCCTCCTACTCAACCTACTTCACTTTGCACGATCTTTTGCGTCCTCGGTGGTTAGGCCATTGGCTCTCATGTCCTGCATAATGACATCTAGCCAGCGCTTTCTTGGGCGTCCAGGAGGTCTCACTCCAGGAACTGATGTAGCAAGGCACTTGCATCCGACATAGTTATTAGACAACATTAGATTATAGTAAATATCAAAGATTTACGGCCACAACTCGTCGGCCACACTAGACATACGCAATACGACATCTTTATTGGCTTATGATTTATGTTGTACAGGATTCACAATGTCTTAGGCATCTCTATGAATGCCTCCAGTTTCCATTGTAGTCGCAGCTATTATACTGATTGTTTTAGCCATTGAGCGCACAGTGCGGGTACGTAGCTTTGCTAACAATAGCGTCGAGGGTCTTTCCGCAGGATCATCCAGACGCATAATGGAGTCTGTGCAGCCAAGAATTGTTCCTGGTATGACGAAGTTTTTGTATTTTATAGTGGAAAAATCATCTATTAGAGTTTTTTGTTGCTTTTATAATGGATTTTAAATATTTTAATACTTTTTAAATAATATTTTAATAAAAACGTTTCGTCGGTTTCTTTTATTTTTTTATTTTACTTTGTATTTCGAATTTTATACATGGCAATATTAGTATGTACAAACAAATGCTTACTGCAGCGCCCCCTGGCGAGTTGTTACCATAACACCTACCAAAGAACATGCACCTATCAAATCAAAAGTTTTGGAGAAGCTTTGAAGTTTTGGAGATATAGGGTAACGTTGGTTTACGTAAACACACACATACACACAAACATCACCTGTCATTTCAAGCGCATGTACCGTCTCCTTCCCGTCGTGGGTAAACAGCTTTCTTAAAACATTAATTTTGTTATAAAAATATAATTATGTAGTCTTTATACAATAGACAGCAAATGTAATAAATTAATATTTATTTACAAAATTTAAAATCATTTGTACTCTGGAAAATTGAATTGGTAACAAATTTAAAACAACGAAATAATAAGATGGTATAAATTACATTTCTCTTGACTGTTCAAGTGGTTTACTCAGAGTAATAAGATATTGTAATAAGGGGTTCGAATTTCGTAATTATAAGTAAAAATTATTCGCGAAGATAATTTGAAAGGGGAGGCTTATTACATTGCAAAACCGTAAGGGTCTTGTGTTTTGGTTTATTTACCCTACTTTAATGACGATCGGAGTCGAGTCTGTGAAACCCATTACATTATATTTAGCTTGTTATTCTTCTCGGGAGCTAGAGCTGTTGAGTTAATATATTCAGTACATAGCAGGGGTAATATAGTGTTGAGACACTCCGTTCGTCACTTTGCACTGAATTATGAAGGCGTTGCGTGGTTGAGTGGGGAAACTCAATGCCACGCTTTACCTCGTTTCCAGTGTGAGGAAATAAAAATCTGGAAATTTCCGAGATTTGTAGAGAGACTCGAGCAAGGAAATGAAAATAGATGTATTATAAGGTTTTGGGTTCGATTCTCGTTGCATTTACAGTCACCCGCTGTGCTACTACATAGTATAATATGTTATAGTAATAAACAAAGTATTAATAAAATATTTAAAATTATATATTTTATATAATATTTTTACTAGAATTGTAATTATAAACTTTTACGCTCGAAAGGTTAATTGTGTCCACTATCTTAAAACAACATTCACATAAACTTCGCCTCAGAAAATCTAAGATTCCAATTTAAAAGATATCAGTATCTTGGTAGCTATCTTCATAAATCTAGATGGGCCCGATATATTTGTCTTCGCTCTCTTATCTAGACTAAATAAACTCAAGGAATATATGGTTTAAGAATGTATAACTTCTACCATATTTTAGCACGTTTTACACAAAGGATTGTGGGTTCGATCCTCACTCGAGGTAATGATTTATTATTTACTAATATTTTCATTTCTTCGCTCTGGCACCAGAGCAAATGTCCCGCGTTGAGTTTAAGAACTCTGCCTTATTATAAAAGGCAAGTAGCGTAAAGATGAGAAAGAAACGTAAATAAATATGTATATGTGAAATACATTAAAATAATGGTCATCAATGAAAGTTGAAAAGAATTTACCTTTTAAGTAAGTAAAGTTAAGTATTTATTTACCTTTTTAACCGACTTCTGTAAGAGAAGGAGGTTATCAATTCGACTGTATTTTTTTATGTTTGTTACGTCATAACTTTTGAGTGGGTGAACCGATTTTGAATTTTTTTTATTTGAAAGGTGAAGTTTCCCGAATTGTCCCATTTTTTTTTTGGTTCATGTCTGACAATGGTATCTATGAGAATATCACATAAGTCTTAAATTTGCATTAGGTATGTGCGACAAATAGACGAATAACTCAATGTCGCGCAAACCGATTTCGATGATTCTTTGTTTATTTGAAAGGATACACTTCAAGGATAATTTGGTGAAAGTTTGGTTAGGTTCCGATAATGGGATCCGGTGAAAATTGAGAAAGTTTTTTTTGACAAAAGAATTATTGTACTGTAATAGTTACAAGCAAAAACCTTTTAAATAGATGTCAGAAGCGAGATTCCTGATCGTTGCATTTCTTTTCAACCAACGTTAAAAAAGAGGATGTTCTCTTTTTCAACCAACTTCAAAAAAGGGAGATTCTCAATTCGCCCGAATACATTTTATGTATGTTCTTGTCAATATACCAAAATGTAACTTTGCACAAAAATAATAACTAATTAAATGAAGTTTTACATAGGTCAACCACAACCACTCGTTGACAACCACTACCACCACCATCACCACTCGTTTCAGAAGCATCATTATCATCTACCCATTACTTAAAATCGTAAAATAAATTGAAATCAATTTTAACAAACAGAAAAATCGACTAACAACGAACTAAAAAGTGATAAATAATTATACTTATTATTGATATATATTTAATAATTTTGAAGTCGGTGCCAAGTAAAACAAACAGGCTTAGTAATTAGATATTGTAGTAAAAGTGTTGTAGCATTAGCTTGACACCGGTTTTTCTTTTTGTTAAAAATTAATTTATAAACAAAACCAATACTTGATTTATTAAATTTTAGTATACATTTCTTTCCGTTGGTTTTCTTACTGAGGTAACAGTTAAACAGTTCAAAGGAGAATACAAGTTGAAGTTATAATTACGTCTGAGATCTTAATCGGATTCTGCGTTTTTTATCTTCTAATTTACAATTGGAATTACAAATCTTCATCAGTTAAGAATGTTATATAATATTGCATTAAATATGTCCAAATCTATTTAAGTATTTTACTTATTTTTATAAGACTAATAGAGTTTTCTCCGACAAGTGTAAGCAAAACAGCGTATGTGCTTCACAAGGCAGCACATATTGATAGAAATCAAAGTGGATGAAAAGATAAAAATATATTATTCAGCTTCACGCGGAATACATCCGCATATAGGGAAAGGCAGAGGGAGCTTAGAGTTAAGACACTCCGCACCAAGCTTTCTGCCGTAACCTGGAGTGGCGGGACTTAATGACAACTCCATGACACCAAAGGGAAGAAATAAAAATAAATACAATATATTTTTCCAAGAATCGAACCTTCGATCTCTCGCGCTTACAGCTTACTTATGCCACGACTGGCTTCAAAATAATAATAAGATAAAACAAAATAATTTAAAATTTACCGCAGTAAAAGCTACCAGTATTCTTATAATATATTCTAAGATCACTTAAAACACAAATTCTGCATTTATACCCATTTCTATACCAAAATGTACATAAAGGAATTCTTTAAATAGCCATTTCATTAAAATGTTTCAACTACGACGCCCTTGACGAGCCGGTTTTTAATTAAAACAGGCAATTTTGGCACTCGCAGCAGCCACGCTAAATAAGTGAAGCGTTTCTTTTTATTACTTTAGTTTAGTGAAATAGCAAAACTTATGTAATGTCAATTTTAAGTATAATAAAAATAAAGTGTCATTTCTGTCTGTACATATTTCTCTTTTATTTTTTTGGTTTTCGTTATTCATTGTAATGGCAACATTGCAATTCATTTTGATTGAAAAAGATATTTTAAAAATCAATTCCAATAGTGTTGACACTTTTATCGAATTCTCAAATCACCTTCGCGCGACTATATATTACTTTTAACATAGCTCTAAAACCACATACTCTTAACTATAAAATATAATATAACATGAGATAAACTAAAATTAACTACTAGAAAGACTCCCTGCTTTAATGTTAGGTTTATAACACTTAACGGTTAGTTAGCCAGCAATCCGACCGAGGATCTTGGCAAAGGATCATCTCTCCACATAATGGGGCACTAACCAGAAATTATTTCCGTCATCTCTTTATTTTTAAGCAACAATAGAAACACAATAGAGTTTACGCGACCACACAATGCTAGGTTTAATTTATTGGCGCTATAACCCTTTAGTCCCATGAAGTGAATTAATGTAAAAATGTTTTTGAGTAAATAGTTTCAACGTTAGTTACATAAGCATAAGGATACATTCCCATGACGCCGCACTTGCACCTCGCGGAATCGAACAATAGTGTTTTAGTATTTTGCTGATTTAACTGTTTTGAATTATATAAAATTTTAATAAAGATTCTCCGTCTTCAACTTGCTTTAAAACAGAAAGGTTGTTTATAAAATTAATTAAATAATTTTTAAAAAGCCTTTTTCTCGCCTGAGTAATTTAACTCGTTATAAGAGTTTTTTTTTCAACATCACGCTATATCCCGCATATAGCAGGATAGGCTGAGTGAACCTAATGTTAAGACATTGTGATTTTTTGAGGCATTGTGTGTTAAGTGGCGGAACTTAACGACGCGGTTTGCCTCGAAACTAACGAGCGAAGAAATGGAAATATTAAATATTTTATTAACCTCGTGTGGGAATAAGACACATAACCTGCTGCGATTACAGTCACACGTGTGTGCCTCAGCGCCAAAACTGACATTTTTCATGACTGACTGATATTCATATGATATAGAAAATATGATCAATAATTACAATATTAATCAGTTTCACGATGTATCCCGCCCACATCAGGGTGGACAGAGGGAACCTAGTATTAAGACACTCCGTACCCCACTTTCTGCCGAATTCTGGTGGCCTCGACACCAGAGCGAAGAAATGGAAATATAAACGTAAAATAATATATTTCAATATAGAATATTTATTATATTTCACTTCCTCGACTGGGGACAGTTACAATATGATATTGAAAAATCGATTCTCAAAAATAAACTAGGTTTATTAATGTAATCTCTTCTAAAACTAATTTGCAAACAGCTTAAGCTCCTAAAAGGTATAACAATTTTCATCAACAGTAAAACTCTTATTTAATAATAAATATTCATGTCACAGTCCCTTTAAAAGTTTCTAATAAACAATAAATTATGGTAATCATAACAAACTGGCCCAATATTGCTTGAACAATAAAATGAGTAAATCTGGCCACGACGGACGCTGGTGGAGTGGAGGAGGATCTTCTTTTGTAATTAATTTAAAACTTCCTCGAAAAGATTGGGGATTGTTATAATGTTCGTGAATTTTGTTAACAAAATTCAAAAGTTCATAGATATTATATAAAATCAAGGGGTTTATTCTTTGTAAATAATTATTTTTGTGATTTTCTTTATAGATATAATTAACAAACGGTTGTTGCAAAAATGAGTAAGAAATTTAATAAATAAAACTTTTGAAACATATTGACGGCAATGATAGCTTTAAATATATATATACTAATTTGTGTGTCTGTCTAATACAAAGCTAAAATTTATATTCAGTTGTACAGTCCCATGGATCGCAGAAAAAAAATATTTTAAGTTTGTCGACTGTTGTAAGTTGTAGGTACTTATTGTTGACCTACAAATATGAAACTAGTACGCAAGCCTCGGTAGGCGAGCCCAACTAGCATTTTTTTATAATTATAAATTATAATTTAAGAACCGTACTTTTGTAGATAAATATATAATTTAGGATGTAAGGCGAATTTACGGTGAACTCTGTTTATTAAAACTTCTTTTCCACTAATTATATCAAAACCTCTTAGTGAGTGTAACAGATTACACATCCAAAGTATAAATAAAACATATACAACCAAGCTTATACCAAAAGTTCAAAGCTCTTACCAAAAGGAAGTTCCATACATAGATATCGATATTGCAATATAAAATGCATTCCGGTGGAAGACGTACAATGTTTCACCGCACAAGGCGATGCAATACCCTTATTTGAAAAGCAATCTTTTCTTTTAACGAAAGTCGCGATGAGATTGCATTTCGGTACCAACCTTCAAGATATATTAAAGTGGTGTTCAAATACTTCACGCTGCATTACCAATGAGATTTCAAGCAAATTTTTCTACATAGATTTGCTTTTTTGAACAGTTTTTCTAATAATAATTTGTATAATGCTATGTATTTGTCATATGAAAACATATAATTATAACATGTTTTACTACATATAATTTTAGTACAAATAACTTGTACACCACACATAGATTTTTTGTTTAATTTACTGGTTTAATGTATTTCTACGGATTTGTAATTTTTTTACGGAGATATTTTACGGAAGTTTGTAATTTTTTTACGAAGATATTTATGGAAAAAGGACAAGGCAAACGAGCGTACGAGTCACCTGGCAGTGATCACCGCCGCCCACGACCCCGTGCAGCACCAGAGGTGCTACAGGTGCGTTGCCGGCCTTTGAGGTGGA
>JAAIXI010000222.1:6278012-6433671 GCA_013403645.1 Heliconius nattereri | reverse complement strand
TAATTTCGATTAATATAAAGATAATAAAAAATAATTGATACTGGCCTTAATATATCCTCTTGATGTGTTAACGTGGAAACACTCGCCACTTCTGAACTAAAAGCTTCTTCAGGTTAATAATAGAAACAACCATTCGGTTTCAACACTTTATTGATAGATACCACTGTGCCGTAAAGTAAGTGTATTTGCCGAGGCTCAGGCAAGGAATGAATCCCGACCACTAATTCCATGCCTTTTATATTACTAGTCAAATCAACAACTATCTTGACAAATACAATTATAACAAAATTGTGTCATTTGACTTCACAAAATATTATTTAAAAATTTAAGCCAAAGAAAATAACAACTTTATTAGAATTATTATACCATAATTCTAATAAAGTTTAACAACAAAATACTAATAAAAATAACTTTACATTATAATAAATTCACAACGCTAACAATTGTTATCTAAACATGTAATTAATCGTAATTGTATATACATACCTATACCAGTAACTTGCGAAGTAATCACAAAACTTTTGATGCATTTACTGTCTTTCAGAAAAACAAAAGTAAAGGAAGGGTAGATTCTTAATGGATATTGAAGTACTAACAGAACTTCGAAGGCTAATTTACTTAAAGCTTGTTTGTTAGAAAAGACTTTTATACATAATCAAACAAACAAAGTAAGAACTTGATTCCTAACGCTATTTATAAATGGTCTGTATAACTTTGGATGGATGAAGAACTGGATGTTAAGATACCGGTATTTTCGCATTCAAAATATATTATTTTCATTTCCCTAAGTAGGGAAATCTACATTTATTGAATATACAGTCAGTCACAATTCCACTACGCTGCGATAGCATCATCCTACTGTCCACGAGGTCTTACTAGAATAAGACCTTAATCATTTCAATGTACCTGTGGTCAGAGCTACCACCCACACTTGGAATGGCTCGTATATTATAAACAGCTGTAGTCTAAGTAACTGAGTGTGACTGTAACGCGACGGTCGTGGGTTCGATCCCCACTCGAGGGAATGAATTATTATGTATTAATAATATCATTTCTACACTCTGGCATCAAGGAAAGAAGCCCGACGTTGAGTTCCACCGCTCAACACTTAATGCGAGTATTTCCTCCGTGAAACTCATTCTGTAAAATATTATAACGTCAAAAAAGAAATTAAATATAATATTAGAACGTTAACAGTAAAACTGTAAAATGAAGGCAATAATTTATATGAAGCAAACATCTTGGCAGACATTTTGTAATTAGTTCTTGTCTTAACTCTAGTTAGCCATTTTACTAATTGCTTTGTTGCTTACTATTACAATTTTACGTCGATTTATACTTATATTTGTTGTTAATTGTTTAAACGTCTTCATTTGTTTTTATTTATGTTACCTTACAATTCTGAAGTAAAAATTTAGCTACTTAATTTTTTTTGTTCGATATAATATTTAAAATGTTATATTTTAAACTAGCGACCCTTTTGCGGCTTCGCCCGCTTTTACCACTGGATTATTCATATAATGTATGCTTGCAAAGCACTTGTACTTATTAAAATATATTTAAATGACTATTTTTAAACTGAAGAAATTATAAACAAAAACCTACCTACTAATAACTACTACAAAAAATATGAAACCAAATATATCGCGCTGATATAAAACATTCAACTCCAATTATCCAATACGTGGAAACGCATCTAAATCTTCGTTGCTATAGAAGCAGGTGGGTTTTTTTTTCGAGCTTGTGGTTAATGCTGAAGCGGGTATTCTGTCCCTGATGAAAAGCAAGCACTACGTGGCTGCCTGTGAGGAAAATTAAATAAAATGCATCGGCCGGGAATCGAACCCGGGCCGCCCGCGTGGCAGGCGAGAATTCTACCACTGAACCACCAATGCGGTTAAGGAAGGCGGGCGCGGCGGACGCGCTTGTATAAGCCGTTTCGCAGCAAGGATTTTTTGATATTGTAACAACTTCTAAAGTACATATTAAAATGAAAAACAGCAAAAGACAGTTTTGATCTACATTAAATGGCCAACGTAACTAATATACTTATTTATATGCTGAGAGTAAGGGATAAGTGAAACTTGAGTAACATACAGCTGATGTGTCCACGGCGTGATGTGTCAACAATTAAATAAGTTTTTCTCTAAAACTATTTGCAATTTCGAAATAGTGCAAAAAGCCAATTTTATCTTCCTTTAACGTAGAAAATTAATAAAGTATTTTAAAGGATAAGGATTAATACCATTATGGAAAAATTTCCCTCACGATAAAAAATATATTGAAATTACAATTTTTAGACCGAAATATGATCACTACACGTTATTCTTAAAATATACGAATATGCTGTCGCGGACTTTTTTGTAGATATTATTAAGAGGNAGTAAAAGACAGTTTTGATCTACATTAAATGGCCAACGTAACTAATATACTTATTTATATGCTGAGAGTAAGGGATAAGTGAAACTTGAGTAACATACAGCTGATGTGTCAACGGCGTGATGTGTCAACAATTAAATAAGTTTTTCTCTAAAACTATTTGCAACTTCGAAATAGTGTAAAAAGCCGATTTTATCTTCGTTTAACGTAGAAAATTAATAAAGTATTTTAAAGGATAAGGATTAATACCATTATGGAAAAATTTCCCTCACAATAAAAAATATATTGAAATTACAATTTTTAGACCGAAATATAATCACTACACGTTATTCTTAAAATATACGGATATGCTGTCGCGGACTTTTTTGTAGATATTATTAAGAGAAACAATACTCCAGTACATTATTTTCATGTAGTACTTACCATTAAAGCAGCGCATGCGCGAAAGTGTCTCAACGGGTAGGACTTTATACACATTTATCGTATTTATGTTAATTTACATAAGAATGTACAAATAATAAACTATATATAAACCGTCCGTGAGAAATACTCGACGTAATGGTGAAAACCGCATCAAAATCCGTTGGGTGGTTTAGAAGAAGAAGAGTTAGAAACGCCCGACAGGCACGAAAAGCGACTTTGTTTTTATCTTATATATAGGATAGGATAGAATAGGAGATAGGATGAGGCCAGTTTTTGCGCAGGGGCACAAAGTCTGACTGTAAAATCGACTGGTTGTGGATTTTATCCTCAAAATGGGGTGGGAAATGAAATTTTTACTTAGATTTATATTTATATTTTTTAGCCCTGGTATCTAAGCATAGCGCTGTATAGAGCTCCGCCACTCAACACGCAATGCCTTCCCCTATGTGTGGGATATGACGTGTTTGGTATATGGTTTAAAATACCAGTTGACATCCAATACAACACATATGCTTTTAATACATTAGACTAGTAGTAAAACGTAACAGTCTACGAAAAAAATCTGCAACTGCTAATAATTTTTCCAGTTGACATTTTTATTAAGTACCCCACTGTTTCATTGCAACACTTAATAATCTTTCAGTACAATGCTTCCAACTGTAGAACTGCATTTCTTAACATTATACATGCAGAGAGCTGGAATTAAACCGAACGGCGCCGTCTACAACCGCTATCAGTGATTTACGTATTCCATTCTTAGAAGCCATCCTGGCGCAGTGGAAGAGTGTCAACGCGATGTTTGTGTCGATTTTTGTATTTTATAATACTACTTTTACATTAGATTAGATTCTAATGTTAACTGCCTATAAAATAAAACCACTTCTTTAAAGGCAAAATTTTATTATATAAATCAGCTTCACTTCGTATCCCGCACACAGCAGGGTAGGCAGAGGGAAACTAGTGTGGAGACACTCCGTTTCCGATTTTCCACTGTATTCTAGAGGCATTGCGTGTTGAGTTGCGGAATTCAACGCCGCGCTTTGCTTGGGCACCAGAGCAAATAATTAGAAATATAAATTTAAATAAATATTTTATTTCCTCGAGTGGAGATCGAACCGAAAACTAATCGGTTGTACAAGTAATTTTTTTATATGAATAATAAAATTGAATAACACTGAATAATAAAAATTATGTATTTTATAATACTACTTTTACATTACGTAAAATGAATTTTCCTAAAAATCTTTAATATATAAACTTTACAATTTATTATAATATTAATAGATAGTTAAATGATTCAATATTAAAGGTTCACATCGCGCTGGCCCTAGTAAAATGGTTGGAAGTCGCAGATTGCATGGAAAATAACTAGAGGAAAATTGAAGCAGCAAAGTTTTTCATCTAGAAAATACCTTAAGTTGTCTGTTTTACGAACTGGAAATAAAAAATCTTCTTAAGAATTTTATTACGACTAATATTTTAAAAGCAGTATAAGTGCTTATATAAAGTTCTAAGTTTGTACTAAACTTTAAAATTTTGAATCGCTTTACACAAAATAAATATTTACTACTGCTAGTCTTACTAGTTCCTTACTTTATTATTATACTGAAATGAAAAAGAGACTCAATTATTTTTTTATATTATAGCCAAAGAATAATAATTTTAGAAACAAAATATTATTTTTTTTTATAAAAAACATTCTATGTCCCTTCTAATATCTACAAAAATATGTGTACAAAGTTTAATCGTAAGCGGTTGAGTTAGTTTTGGCCTGAAAGTAACAAGCAAATTCAAATTTATAATATTAATATGATTGTATGTAATAAAAATCATAATATTTCAAAATATATGCTTACATTGCTAATTTTAATTACAATTAAATTGTATTCACAGAATTTGGCACCAACATAGATCTTTGATTCATTAATTTATACGATTTAAAGTATTATTACATTTTAGGGACTATAGATACTTTTATCAGATTTTATTTCTAATATACGTTCTCTAAATATTAAATTTATATATAAATAAAATTTATACATTTTTTTTATTTCAAGTGGCATGTAGAGCTTTACAAATATATAAAGTGCGGTGGCCGCTCTCGCTGTTTCCACTACACATTGCACAAAAGTGGTGAAATATAGCTTCTAAAATATTACTTTTACACCAAATTCGACCTTATACAAAAACTTACAAATATGAATACGACCTTATTTAAAAGCAACACAGTTCTTTTTTCTATCGAATAACAATTTCATACTGCTTTATAACAAATATGAACTTTTCAACAGTTTACAAGTAGGGCTACTTCGTTATTCCAATGCATCCGCATGATAATTTAACAACTAAATTTACACTATATTTTCAAAAAAGATAACCATGTACTCAATATGGAATATTTAAATTGAATATATTATATTTTATTAATATTTATTATTATTAAGATTATTTACTTACTAAAACAAAATAAGAAGAAGACAATTAAGTCAAGTTCATATAAAAAGTAACATAACCAACAATTAATGAAAAATAATATGAAAGTTTTATAAAGACAAAGTATTTTCAATAAGCCTTAAATATTCTATATAATTTTGTTACCTATATAAACATAATATATACTTTGTTTTAAAGCTCCTCAACTGTTCTTAATTATAATTATCTATTATGATTAAAACGTACATTTTGTTGAAATTACTTTAAAGAGAAACTCCAAGTACTTCATAACTACGCTCATAGTTTATGTGAAATATATAAAAGCTAATATAAAATGAGGTATGAGGATATATTAAGATACATGAACTTTTTTTATTTATTAGTTTAATACAACTTCTGTAGTGGTCCGTATCTTTTTTTACCTTTATAATATATCTAATTTTCTTGTAATATATATATTAATTACATTATTTTTTGTTATACATTTAATACCTATTATAAGAAAATACTATTTTTATCTTTACATTGTTTTTATATATTTTACTTAAAACTAAGATGACAAGCGAGTGTTTATATAACTTTACATTATATTCACAAACTCACACATCACACAATTATTTTACTTAGACATTTAAAATAACGCGCAGAGAACAAACTGTTAAGACACTCCGTTTACCACTTTCCGCCGAATTCTAGAAGCATTACGTGTTGAGTGGCGGAACTCAACGCCGCGTTTTGCCTCGACTGAGCGAAGAAATGTAAAATATAATTTTAAATTAATATTTCATATCCTGAAGAGGACATCGACTCCACAATCAGATGTGTTTACAGTCCCTCTGTGCCCCTGGACCACGACTGGCCTTAATAAATTAAAAATATAAATTAAAGCTAACAAAAAACAAGATCCAACAATATTGATATACACGAACTGTACAAATTAGGCTAATTCGTAACTAAAAGTGGAGGTGCTAATTACTAGAGAGAAATACTAGAGATGACGCAATGCAGTCGGAGTCGCGGTGTTTTCACGCTCTTTCATTAAGTGCAAAAGGAAAAGTCATAGGAGAGCTACATTCGCTTTTGAACTGCTCTCAAAGATTTCGGGCTCTAATTCACGTTTCGAGCCAACTCGTGTGTGTAAATAGTGCAGATAAAAGTGCTGGGTGATTATGAGAATGTCTCGTGGGGGGCAGTTTATTTTAGTTTGCCGTATTTTTAATAAGGAAAGTATTTTTTTTATTCATAATATTTATTTTTAATCTGATTTTTGGTCATCGGAATACAGTTTTGGTCGGAATTAATTTATTTTTTAATATTATTTATTGATTCATGCTGTTTTCCAAAAATGGCAGGGAAGGCGGGGGAATCTAATGTTAAGAAACTTTACTCCCCATTGAGATTTAAGACAATCTGTTCTCCAATCCACTGAATTAATAAGGCATTGCGTGTTGAGTAGCGGATCTCAAAGCCTCGATTTACTCTGTTACCAAAGCGAAGAAATGAAAATTTTAATAAATAATAATTAATTGTATCCGAGTGGATATGAAACCCACAACCGTCGCGTTTACAGTCCCACGGTCTCAACGACCTATATCTGTTCTTTGAAGGAATATTAACAAAAATATACATTATAATCACTGATTCATAATTTCCAACTGAACGTTATGATTATAGTTTCCAGTCCTACTCGTGTGAAATTCCCCCAAAAGAATTTAGGCCTCCCAAATGAACAGAAAACGTCTCTAAGCAGAAAATAGTGTAAAATGTGATTTGTCCATAATGTTTATATGCGTTCAATTATGTATCAGCTTTATATAACAAAATATTGAGTAAAAAAGTGCAAAAAAATATATTTTACAAACAAGACACTTTACAAATTGCTTCACTTTCCGGACACTTCGAGCGTATATATGAGCAGGGGGCTACAATCTTCATAAATCTCAAGAAGGTCGGCGTTTTATCTTTGTCCCTTTGCTTTGGGTTTAGGCAAATACAAACCACCACAAATAGGCCATAACCCATGGATACATACATATATGTATAAACAAATTGACTTTGTTACAGAAGAAATTTACAACTATTTACAGATATTTATGAACTACGGGGTCAGTCATGGAGTAGAGGTACAAGCGTGTGACTCTAAACGCGACAGGTTGTGAGTTCGATTCCTACTCGAGGAAATGAAATACTTAATATTGTGATTCCTTCGCTCTGGTGTCGAGGCAAAGCGCGGCGTAGAGTTCCGTTATTCAACACGCAACACCTCCAGGGTTCGGCGGAAAATGGAAAAGACTCCCAGGTTCCCCCTGACTACCCTGCTATTTACGGGACACCGACTGATGTTAAATAAATGTATTGCAATCGGTGTGGCAGTTCGAAATATTAATAATTACGAAACGTACAAAACATACATGTGTACTTAACAAACATTTAACTACTAGTACTAGAAGTTTGAGCCTTAATATATATTTTTATTTAGATTTAATATTTTGCATTTCCTTATAACATGTTTTAGAGAACGTTTTTTTAATCCATATTTTCAATTAACCATTGAATTCAACCCTTTGGCCTTTATCAATTTAAATTGAAAGGAGAAATTAATGAAAAATTATGTTCGAAGACTCTTTATATTGAGTGAAATTATGTAATTTTTATATTTTCCCTCTAGAGAAATTGAAAAACCATTGAAGCTCGAAATGCGGTATTTAAGGGCAAGCCTGCAAATGAAAGCGATTCATTCCACGAATTAGGATATGAAAAAATCTTTAGGAAAAGTGAAAAAAATCTTCTCTTGTCTGTTTTAACATTTTCGTCTTCAAGTTTTTAGAAAAATGTTTTTCTATGCTATGAAATATGTAAAAGTAGTAAAAAACGAGTGATAGATTAATCACTCGTTTTTTACTACTTTTACAGGTAATAAAAATATGTTTAAAAGTTTATATAGGTACTACTATTTTGTAAGCGTTAATTATAAAATAAGTCATAATAAATTAAGTCTATATTTTTGAAGCAGAGTGGGCAGAAGGAAAAAAGAAAATACTCTTTTCATTAAGACACTTCCGTTTTCATTTTCCGACGAATTCTCGAAGAATTGTGTGTTAACTTGTGGAACTCAATGAGATATTCTATATATGGACCGTTTATTTTGAGAGTGGTGTAAGTCCATTTTCTTTTGTTTCGAGAAAATGAAAGGTTAGTATATTTGTTGATTTAAAAATATAGGCAAATCGTATGAGGGCTGGCATTGTTTCTATTGTTTTATCAACATTTAATTTGTTTATATAAATGAGTTTTTGGCTAATAAGACTAGGATAACACATATTTATATGCTGTAAATAGACTTACACCACTTTCAAAATTAGACAATTGTAAAAATCGTTTAATTTCAATTTTAAAATATCTAATATCGCTTAAAATATACTTTATTTTAATATAATTTTGTTTACAAATACTCATAACAACACATAAAATTTTACATTTTTAAAGGCATTAAAAATGTAAATAGAAAATTTACAAAATCGTTTTTCAAATATAATTTATATATGTATGTAGTTTAATCCATTGCCCCATAGTCTTGTTATACCGATAGTGTCTAATTCACATATGTAAAGTGGTTCTAACGCACCGCACCAAAGTTTGCTTCAGCTTGTTTAAGACAAATTGTGCCGTTAAGTTTCACTATCTAACAAGCGGTATTCATATACTGAAATAGGTGAACATAATAGAACAACAAATTAGTTTACTATTTGCATTTTGTATACATAATAAATACACAAAGACTCTCTCAGCTTAACACCCTGTATATATACCACTTATAGAATGGTGGACAAATCAAGAGAATATTGTGCTTACACACTCCGTCCCCCACTTTTATTATAAAAATTAAAAAAAAAAAAACAATATAAAATTATTATAACTTACAATATTTCTTCTTCCTTCTCAAATCCTTTCCATTTGCCGTGATAAAAATATTTTTACTAAAGCTTCTTCGTGCCTGAATGTGTTCCTGGCGAGTCACTAACGTCAAGAATAATCGGATTTCAAGAACTTTGTAATAACACCCTTCGCTGAGATTTATTGCGCTGTAGAAAAATTTTATAATTTCACTCGGATACTCAAGGTAGGTAGGTTTAAGCAAGTTTTCTGGTAGATGTTTATCTTCGTAATTTACACTACAATTTTAGTTTTGCAATTTTGATTTTATACACAAATTTAAGTATAATAAATATATTTTAACCATATTTTTTTATAAAAGTTATAGTTATTTATTTTTGCAACGTAAATTTATTGCAAATTAACATAATTCAATCAACATCAAAGCTTTTTCCTCGAACTTTAAATTCAGATTTAATAATTGTTCTAGAAACTATATAATTTCTTACAAGTTTCAAGAGTTCGGGATACTCCTTTTAAGTGCAATGTCGTCGAGATACTTTTAACGAACTTATAATAGAGCTTCATGAATTTTCACATTAAAGAGAATATTTTAGAGAAGTTTTTATTTTATAGGTCCTGAACAATCTTTTTAATAGGTGTTTAACAAGCTTAATTAATTTCTTATATTGTAAGACGTCTACAAGTATAGTAGGTACCTATCTCGCATCTTTTAAATAAGAAAATATAGGTAAATATTAAATGAATATATAAAATCTTGAATATTAATATTACTGAAATTCAACCATGCGTGCTATACAAATAGCGGCAACGGTCTAATGGGAAATACAGAATACGTCGCATTTTATTGGATTTACGTCATGCAGCTTAGTGGTAAATATAAATAACATAATATTATTTATGTTTGTAAATCAACCTCTGTTTGTATTTTGTATGTGATTTTTACATGTAAATGGAATGCCACTAGGAGTAACTGACACAACTTTTGAACCACAGAAGTGTCTCAATTCGATATAAAAGCCTTACAACATTTTCAATGTAACGAAGGAGTACAAGGGTGTGACTGTAAACTCATTGGTTATGGATTCAATCCCACTCAGCCAATAAAATATTTAATATTTTCGTTTCCTTGCTCTGGTAACTGGTGTTGAATTCCGCCTCTCTATATGTAATGCCTCAAGATTTCAAGAAAGTAGGAAAATGGGAATAGAGTGTCTTAACACTGGGTTACGGTCCACATATTGTAAGGTAGCAAGTTCAAGTGCTTCAGGATATGACTATTTTCTGTCTTCATGACGTATATGACTACAATTTCTTCGCTATTATATCGTAAAACCACTTACATATTTAAGTACATTCAAACAAATGTGAACTTATCTCCACTCGAGGAAAGGAAATATTTATTTAAATTTATATTTTAATTTTTTCGCTCTGGTGTCACAGTAAGGCACAGAGCGGCGCTTAGTTCCGCCACTTTACACGCAATACCTACAGAATTCTGCGGTAAGCGGGGAAGGGAGTGCCTTTAACACTAGATTCCCTCGGCCTACCCTGCTGTCTGCGGGATACAGCGTGAAGCTAGCTGAAGCTGAAGCAATGCAAGCATCATATAATACGCAATATTTCCACATGAATATTATATTTCCACACCATAAATGCTGTAAAGAATCGTACAGAATTAATTAAACATATTAGAATACACGCAATTCATATGCCATAGTGTTATACGGTGAAACCACCATTTGCAGAATACAGAATACTGACCTTATCTAACATTTTAATATTTAATTACAGACTGTACTGTAAACCACATTATTCAAATCGTAAATATATAATATCCAACGACCGCGTCTGTTAATATTAAATTTGCATTGCATTGGCCTGGTTATTGAACAGTTGAGTGCACTGTACAAATATATAATGTTAGAAAGGCGATTCGAGATGGTGGATTTGAGTTTTTGTTTGACACTCACTCGAGTCATTTATTCTTGCTCGGGCAAGAAAACCGGCGTTGAATTTCACAACAGAGACAACAGAATGTCTCAACGCTTTATTCTCTTTTTTCACACTTTCGTAAATTCTCTATTGTGGGCTGTGGTAACCTGGGATACAAGACACTTCCGTTCTCCAATTTCCATCAAATTCTTAAAGCATTCAGTATCGGAATTCACCAGGCTTTATCTCGTTACCAAAGCAAAGAAATAAAAATATGAAATATTTCACTACCTCGAGTAGGAATTGAATACATAATCGTCGCGTTTACAGTCCCATGCTGCCTCCTGCACCACGCCGGCTTCTGTATAATATATACATAATTATTGAATCGTAAAGTCGTAGCTAGGTGATAGTTGAATGACAAATGTGGTTAATCTAATTGGAGTATGCGCAGTATAGTTCTACTGTGTGTCTATAGGTGTATTTCATTTTCCGGCCAGGGCAAAAATAATATTAATAAGCAACTTCTTAATATACAGGACAAAAGCTAATAAAGCTAATACTAATAAAATTTACCGATTTCTAATAGTAATTTGAGATATACGAGTATAAGTATTAATCATAAAATCATCATCAATCATCATTATTTTTTTACTGCGGAGACGTGAATTCTACAATTGAATTACAATTGTACATTATTATTAAACCATTTCAAAGTTCTGAAACGTAAATGTTAACATTTAAATTGGAAACCAATTATAGGTATTTGTAAATAAATATTTGAATTGAATCGAGGCAAGTGGCAATGGCGGAGGGGCACAAGCGGGCGACTGCTATCGAAACAGGGTTCGAGTCGTACTCAAAGAAATGAAATATTTTACATTTTCATTTCTTCACTTAACTTAACGAAGCAAAGCGTGGTGTTAAGCAATGTCTCAAGTTCAATAAGCAATGTCTCAAGAATTAGGAAGAAAGTGGATTACGGGAGTGTTAATGTGGAATATTTTAACACTAGATTCCCGTTCTCTCTGCTTACTCTGTTATGTGCGGGATGCTAAAAATAATAATTGAATATGATAGGCAACTAATATACTACTATTTTGTTTTATATCAAATATCATCTTTGTTAAAAAATATATAAAATATTTTTAGCTTAACAATAATTTTAAATATCAAAAGATATTTACACATCAAAACAAAGGAATAATATTTACAAACTCTATAGACAAAGTTTTAAGTTAATTATGAAATTGAATCTTACTTCATACAAACGACGAGTAACTGAATTTTCTAATCCATCCTAACTTTGTACTGGGTCAGCTCTTGATTGTTCGAAATGTTCGAGACGAAAATGATTTCCATGATTTATTAAAATTTATTATTATATCAAACAATAAGAAGCAACATGTTGAATATTTAAGGTTTATTTAAATATTTATACTATTTTTATTTCATTTTACTCTTTACTTAAGCTTTTTATACATAGGGCGAAGAATAGATAGATAGGCAAACTAATACAGGTGATAGAGGAGGTTATTTCCAACTATTATAAGTGGATATACTTAAAAAAATATTGTTTCCGAGACATTGAAAAGAAATATCTAAATACTATTTACATGGAATAAAACAATAGTTTTCGTGTTTTTCCATTGATGTTATTTATTGTATTTTTAGGTATGTGTAATTTATTTATGTACCATAAAACCACCTGTTACCACCAATGTTATAGTTCTTTTTATTTATTGAGTGATAAAATTAGAAAACACAAAAATAAATTTAGAAGCCTAATATTTTGGCATCAACATTTTTAAAACATCTTCAGTTTGTCTTCTTTCGTTTAACCAATATTTTTAGCGTCACAGCAAGATAAGCAGAGGGAACCTAATAAAACCTAAAAATAAAACTATAAAAAACTATAAAATTATCGAGAGATAAACAGAGAGAATAATAATTATCGAGGGATAATATAGACAAACAACATACGCGTCCGGACTACCGAGAACGTATGGCTTCGATATTTTCGAGTTTAATTAAGCCATATATCTGAGTAATATGTTACCGGTATTATTAAAGAAACAGACGGCCAACGCTTTATTATCGCATAATATACCTATATCTATATATATATATATACATAAGGACTTGGAAATAGGGGTTCAAAGTTTGTATAGAAAAATTTTAAATTTAGATACTTGAATGTATTTAATTGAACACGTGTCTCATCACTTTCTAGAATTCTCCTCCTAAGGGTGCAAATAAGGGGTTGAAAGTTTGTATAGGATTTTTTTTAAATCGGCACCAATCGACTCTTAAGAGTATCTAATTGAACACAAGTTTCATGGTTTTCTAAAATTCTCCCCCTAAGGGTACGAATAAGGGCTTGAAGGCTTGTATGGAAAAATCTTCAAATCGCTACCGATTTTTATAAAATTTGAAATTTAGACTCTTAAAAATATTTCATTGAACACATGTTTTATGGTTTACTAGAATTCACCCCCAAAATAAGCAAGCGAAGCTGCGCGCGTCCGCTAGTTTATAATAAGAATCGAGTTGATTTAAGTGTACAAAAGTTATTTTGTTCCGTAATAAAATGAATATTCGAATAAGTGTTGAATTCGGTCTCAGCCAGTTTTTGCCAAAAAAAAAGTTTCAGTCGCAATTTCAGCTTCGGCTAAAAACTTATAATATGTAGGTATTTTTTTTAAATTAGATTTTTTTATTTGTGATATATAACTATATGTGTAAAAAATATAGTTATATATCAAAATATATAAATTTATTTGTACAACATTTTCTTTTAAGACCATTATATGAATCCATACATCAAACAATACAAAACTACCTACAATCGGTGGAAAAATACAAAAAATATTTATTTTCCATTTTTGCATTGCAATATCAGGGTAAAAATAATGAATAAAAAATTGTTTGTTTGTAAAAAACATCTCTATACCTGTATCAATTCTTCTTCCGATATACCAATCATCCTGTATAAGTATCGCTATCGGCCGAAACTAAGGCCAGAGTTTCTATTTCGGCTGAAAACTTTGAGTCTTAATTACAAATTTAAAATTTAATTTCTTGTTTACTTACCGCTTAATTTTGTGAACGGCAAATTCTGTCATTCGGGTAAATTTACATACGTTTTAATATTCAGTAGTTGTGTGTTTCTTCAATTAACAAGCTTAATGGTTTAGTAAACTTGAGACGAGCGCTCATTAAACTTGTATTCACGTGAAGGTGTATTATATCAATTAATTACATGAATATTTTATAATTATAAACATACTGTATAATTAAATTGTGCTATTTATATTATATTTGTAATGATAAATTTATTTACAGAGAGGTAAGGGAAGTATTTACTTGTGTTGATATAGAAGGATCTAAAAGGATTAAATGATATTTTTTAGTAATTATTTTAAAATAACTTCAGAAAAAACAATCTACCCGTTTTTTATTACAGAGAGTGAGTATTTTAAACAATATTTATTTAGGAATTTTAATTTCTATCAGGAATTACATACAAAATATTTTTTTTAACTCATATAATTTAAAAAAAAATATACATCAATTGTATAAATTTCGTTTCATTATTATTAGAATTCATCTATTGACAATATAGCACATCCATAATTGATTATGAAAAGAACTTTAAATTATTCATTAGTTATTTTTTGTCATAATTTAGACACTGAAATAATATCAGAGTAAATTGTGTATTATTTAAATGTTAGTATTCCCTCAGCATAAATATATATGAATGTTAAAATATCTACACACAAAACGCTGAAATGCATGGAATTTACAGCACAAATATGTGCTCGGAATGCACGCACAGAATTCTGTTGATGTGGACGAGATAACGCAATTGTCGCCTTTCGGTCGATTATAGAGACTTAACCTAATAAATTTACGTAATTTTATTTTTCAGCTTTACTAAATGAAGATAATAAAATGTGATACTTTATTTTAGCGTATTCTTTATTGTCGGCCCAAATTCAAGGTGATGCGTGGTGGATCTTAACCGCGCGCAAACATAAAGCGGTCACAGTAGGTAATTGGCTTGAGCGTTTGTGGATGTTTGGACTACTTATTTAAGAATTATTACTTTATTATATTTAATTTTAATATAAATGCAGATTTTTAATATTATATCAATAGTGTAAAATACAGCTCGGTACATTATATCTGTAAATGAAGTATTTTTTTTTCGCATATAGTAGGATTGGCAGAGGGAAGCTATACTTCAGACACTCCGGTGCCTATATTCCGCCAAATGAAAATATTAATAAACAATAACTCATTCCCCTGATTGGGAATCAAACCCACAAACGTCGCCACGCCATAACGGCATCTAATGGCCCCGCCATAAAAATAATTTCCTGCACACTTGCATGTTACATTAACATACGAAAATGCACTGACTGAAATCACTCTAGTCCAGTTTCACGTCAATAAACCAGACAGCGCAAGCTATTTCCGTTTAGTACCTGCCATATCAGCATGGAAACGTGGCCGCCGCTAACGTTATTTACGAAGGCAGTCTGTGTGTAACGTTACATCTAATAGACTAATTGTTATTCTATTATTTTAACTTCATTAAGATACGACCGTCCCCCATTCCGACAAATTCTCAAAGAAGAGAGTCTCGTCACCATAGCGAAGGAAAATGAAAATATTAATATTTCATTCAATATATATGTACTCGTATATCCTTTCTCTGATCTTATTATACGTTTTACTTTACCCCATAACGACGTTATATTAACAAAATATGATTTTATAACGAAAATACAGCTTTGTGAGCTTAATTTAATAGTTATCAGTGATTTGGGCTTACGACACAAAACAAAAAGCAATGTTTCTAAGGTTTTCTTGAAAGGAAATGAGAAAACAGCTTTGTACCCTTCGGGCGAGAAGCAAATTATACGGTATTCACAGGAAGACTCCCTTTTGAATCGTCTTATTAATTTCTATTGGAAGAGGAAAGTTGCTATCTTATTATCGTATGTTGAGGTATATCGTTAATTTTGTTAGAACGACATAATTGATATTTGTGTAATGAAAATAATATATACCAGTAATAGCTTGTAGGCTACTAGCTCGTGGCTATTTATTTGTTAATTATAATAATAATATATTTACTGTTTCTATTCATATCGTAGTGATTCAAATTACTAAAAAAATATGAATCTAAAATAGATAAAATTAATCAATTTCACGATGTATCCCACATACAGCAGGATAGGCAGAAGGAAGCCAGTTTCAATATACTTCGTTCCTGGATTTTCCCCGAAAGCTGGAGGCTTTGCGTGGTAAATGACGGAACCCATATTTCATTTCCTCGACTGAAGTCGTAGGTCCACAACCAGTCGTATTTACAGTCACACTCCCCTGCACCACTACTGGCCTCATGTAAAAAATATATAAAACATTTTTGATTCAACATAACAAATTTTGCTAAATATCTTTTTTAAATGTACATATAAATTTTAAGTAAAACCTACTAGCGTATGTATATCTATCCATTTACACAAGAATTAATAACAACACGAATTTTATATTACGCTGCTTATAAAGTTTGCAGACGTCCTTTACGTAAAGTTCATTGAACAGATCGATCCATGTCCAAGAAAATACACTTAGATATATATATATAAGCAGTTACACATATAAACAGTTGTTAGTTAAATTAAATGTTGTTATATTTTATAATACATATTTTTAACTAGTTGTCACCCGCAACTTCATTTGCATGGACTTTATGAAACTTAGCATTTTATCTTCATTCACCACTCGGTCACTTCTTTGTATTTTTTTCTTTTTTTTCTGTTACTCATACCAACAGAAATGGTAATCAGGCATCGGGAGGAGATGTACTTCAATGTCGCACTTTGCTTCAACATCAGAGCGCATAAATGAAAATATAACATATTTAATTTCCTGAAGCGGGAATCGAACCTAGATCCTATATATATATAGTTGTCTATTATGGTTCTATATCTAATTTTGTAGTTTTTGAAATTCATCTTACAACCTTCTCAGGCATAATAAGCTAACAACAAAAATATAATTTATATTCGTCCGGTATGCGCATGTAGTGTATTCTAACATATATTACTCTTATTATCATTATTTACTCTTTTATCTATCTATATCTATATTTATATATATAAAAAAATATTTTCATCCGGTAGTCTCAGTAAAACTTTAAAACAGCTTGGTCGATTTTGGTCAATTTTTATGGATATATTTGAAAGAATTTTTGAATTGTTAGTAAAAATAGAATTGGTTTGAAATATACTAGGTCACAGTCGAACAATAGAACAACTGAACTATTGAAAAACAGAAATAAAACCATAGAAAAGTTATTAAACATTATCTAAAAATTAAAGGAAAAGAATAACTAATGTGAAGCTCAATATTATGGATAGGATGGAATAGAATGGATTATGGATGGATTATGGATATGGATATTTTGTAAAACCTTATTGTTTATATAACTTGTTGAGTAAGTGAAAATGGAGTAAAAATATAATTTCGTAAAGCTTAACCCTAGGAGGAACCCCCAATTCTACATGAAACTTGTGGGAATAGAGACAAATGTATCGGCTGAGAATTAACGGCGAGCCATGTACCAACTGGCGTCCATATTTACGACTTTAATCAGACACCACGTTGCAAGGTGCTAAGCTGGGTATTGTCTGAATAAGTAATATTCAAGAATTGTAAGCTATTGTATTAATATGGGAACTAGGAAATTATTTCATATAAAAAAACTGCCAGTAAGTAGGGTTAGTTAATTAAATTTATATTTTCATTTCTTTGCTCTAATGTCTGCGCAAAACGCAGCGTTAAGTTCCGCCACTCAACCTTCAATGTTTCCAGAATTCGGCGGAAAGTGGGGCGCGGAGTATCTTAGCACCAGGCTTCCTCTGTCTACTATGCTGAAAAAAAATTTAAGTGTGAAACTACGAAAGTAATCATTAATTTTGGAAAGAGCCTTTTAATGAAATGACGCTTCCATCAATGACACTTCAAGCGTTATTAAGTTTTTTCTTGTCTTGTTGTTTGTTGTCTTAACAGTAAGCTCTCTGCCTACCCTGCTACATATGGAATACAACATGAGCCTGCAAAACAAACATATCTTTTAAACCCAACAAATAAATACAAAATAATAAACCTACAAAAGGAAAATCAGTTCAAGTTTCATGATAATATACCAACCGCTGGCCAATGAAACTAAATCAATCTGTCCCGCAGAAGATAAGCGAGGAGGAAAGCGGGTAAACTATTTATTTGACATGTCCCTTTTATATGTTGAGATTGCTGAGAAAGATGGAGAATCTTATTTATCTTTATTAAGCCTGTAAGCGCCTCCGAGCCTTATAAATAGGGTCATCTTTATTAGCCTTATCAGTTTACATTGTACGTGTTAGTGTTTATAAAACACAGAAATTTAGATACTGAATTGGGGTGAATCGGCCATGTTACTTGAAAAACTAGTTGTTTTAATTAATATCGATGTTGACAGGTCGTTTACATTGCTGAGTCAATCTTTTTTTCTTTTTCAACATCACGCTGATATCGCAGACGCAGTAAAGGGAAACTGGGAAAACTTAGTATTTAGACACTTCGTTCGTTACTCTCTACGGAATTCTGCAGATATTTCTTGTTGAGTGGCGGAATTCAACGCAGCACTTTGCCTCTTCATCAGAATGAATAAATGGTAACATTAAATATTTCATTTCCTCAAGTCGCAATCGAACCCAAAACCTATCACGCTTGTAGGCCTGTTAATATTTATAATCCTTGATTTTAATCTCGGAGCAAATCATGATTCATACAACCTAGGCTTTGATAGACCGAAGCTCTCATCACGCCAGCCCCACCTCTCGTAAACAATGAGAATCATAAAATGTCTGACATTGTAATATATCACCTCGTTGCGTACAGTAATGAGGCAGCGGCCGCAAACGGTTGGGCACACAATACAATGATGAATAGCTTGTCTATCCGTTCGCTTAATTAGAACACATAAATCATGTATATTGTTTTAATCGGTAGATATAATCTGCAAATTGTTATAAATATTATTGTATTTAAAATATAGATAGGGGAGGTAGGAGGAGACCTCGTTTGACCATCGTGTTTTCGCAGGGCAGTGGTCACTTAAGGTACAAGGTACTGGAGGAGGGTCACGTACAAAGTATGAGGTCATGTATGAAAAAGTTGATAGCAGTGGTTGAGGCGAAAGCGGTACGCGGACGCCGTAACGTTTGGCGCTCCCTTCTATTTGACTACCCCGCCAGGGATACAATGTGAAGCTAAGATAACGTAAAATGTAGGTTCCTCGGTAAGCGTAGCGTTAAACTCCGCCATCTAGTACGTAAACCATATCGAGTAAAATATCAGAGTAGTGTGAATTCTACTTGCCTGAAGTGAACCGAGAGAAATTGAACCAAAGTAAAGGCAGAAGCCTATTTAATCAGTTATTAATTCTTTAAAAACAATATAATACGTATACGTATTTTAAATTGAAACATATTTTCACTTTGCACGGGATTTTAAAATATATAAAATCTGTATTAAAGCGTTGTACGGAGCAGGATATAGCTCTGCGAGTTCTCTGCTTCGCAATAAATTTTATATCTTTTGCGTTTCATATATATGTATCGTATATTTTTTAATAAAATATATTTTAAGTTTTCTCCATACTAAACCGTTTCGTTTTACTAACATTTTAATAAAAATAAAAATCACCTTTACGCTGTATCCAGCACATAGCGGGGTAGGCAGAGAAAACCTAGTGTTAAGACACTCCGCTTTCCACCTAACGTTTCGAGGCATTGTATGTTGAGTGGCGGAATTCAACGGCTTTTTTTTGCCTTGGTGTCAGAGCGAGGAAATGAAAATATTGATAAATAATAATTAATTACCCCGAATGGGGATCGCACCCACACCAGGCCTCTACCTAACTAATAATTTTTTAATCTTTTTTATATACTCTATTATTCGCCTCTATAATAATAAATTGCATTTTCCAAGGTAAACCTTCTTTTGTGTAACATTTAGGGTAAGTCAAAGAGTGACAAGCACGGGGTGTTAACGCCGCGTTATCACATCACACCGCTAATGACTGCGGTTTGAGGTTAGCAAATTGAGGCTTGCAAATACATTTCACCGCTAAACTGCCAGATTGAAAGTTATGACTTTTTTTAAATGTTCATTATTTAAGACCCAAAAATCTATGCACTAATTATATTATATTTATACATAGAATTGTTATTTAATATACATTTATTTCGAAAACCCCAATTTTTATATGTTATTGTGGTAAATAAATACAATGATTGACGATTGAAATATAATTTAAGGAGAATATTCGTACAACACACGTTGCCTAATATATATAAGGTCAATTCAAAATTGCATAAAAACATATAAAGAAATAAAATAAAATAAAGAACGGACCAATTTGACAATAAATTTTTCAACACTTTAAAAATGTATGAAATTAGGGGAAAGAACGTACCTTCTTATGTAAACTGTACAAATTCTCTTATAGAGAAGACAGTGAATCTTATCTTAGATACAACAACAGCCTACTCATATTTGGTTAATATTTTAATATTTAATAAAAATATTTAATGATTATACTTTAAGTGCTCTGTAATTTGATTTCCTGCTATTATTTCTCTTTAATTGTTATTTTAAGTAATCGCAGAAAAATATGTATACGTATGAACAGAACAGGAAAAAAGTCGTATTATATATTTTTTTTAATTTATCGTTTAATATTTATAACGTATATTTACTACGTACTGTATAATCAGTAGAATCTATATAGCAATAAATATTATCTTTCAAATTAATTATCTATATACTGGTACTATTATTCGCAACAACCACATAAATTATACTTAATTAAAAAACCACCGATAATAATCAATTATAATATTCAAATTAAGCCCGAGCAAAAGCAAAGCTATGGAGTATATGATTTTAATATTAAAATATATATTTCACTAATATAAATATTGACTTGATACGATCGAATTTTAATACAGCCTAAAAGGTCTTCACACCTCCAATTTACTAGTGAATTCCAGATCGTTGATCGATAAATGTAGCAATAATTTCCAATAAACCACATAAGGGAAACAGAAACGTCCATTCACATATTATACGATTCGTATTCGAAACGGCTGCGTGCGTGCGATAAGTTTTAACTACCCTCAAAAAGCTCATTGCCAAAAAGCGTAGCGGTTATTATTATACTCTTATATGAGAATAATTTTTATGATTTTCCTCTTCATAAAAATATCATAAATGGAAAAGATTTCGTTGAAAGATGAAAAAATATGATACAAGGAAGTAATGAAATTGGAACGCGATGTCTTTAATATTATATGTTGCCGAACAATAATGAATAAAAAACAGCGAGAAAGCCTCTTGAAATGCTTATTACATTTAACTTCATTTCGGAAATAAAATATAAGTGTCTTAAATGTTCAATTATATAAAGTATTGAAAATAATATAACATATTTGTATTTTACATTTCTTTTTACAAAGAAAAGGAGCTTGTCTTGAATTATAAAATAAAACCAAGCTACTAAGTTTCCATACACAGGTATGATATTGTCATAAGCTACGGACTGCTATGCTATATAACGAAGCCTTTCATTTTTTATAGATGGATCTTAGGAATCTCAAGTCCTATATTACTATTTAGTCACTCAGTATTTATTTACGAAGCTATTGATTATTATCTACTAAACATACCTAGCGCGGCGTTAAGTCCTGCCAATGCCTCTAAAATTCGATAGAAAGTGGGAAACGGAGTGTCCTAACACTTGGTTTCCTCTGCCTACCCAGCTGTGTTTGGGATACAGCGTGAAGCTTATTTGATTTGATTTTTTATATATACTAGACAAAAGTATGCACACTAATCGCTATCTACATACGAGAACGGTGTACAAGAAGAAGAGAGAGAGAGAGAAGAGAGCGTATAAATTTCAACCTTAAAGTGCTGTGCGTTTTTCCTTTTTCAATATTTATTTTACATGTAAATTTGTTTTAAGTTTGTTGAATATTTCACGGAAATTGGGTTGAATTGGAAAACTCCCGTTAACGATTGAATTATAGTGGAGTTCTCATTCGCTCCGAACATTTCACTTAGTTGAAGATGTAATGAGTTTTTAGTTAGCTTCGGTCTAGCTTTATATAAGTTTTTATTTTTTAATTGGTGAAATCGGTGAAATTTATTGAAATAAAAAAAATATTTGAAGTGCATAGCGTAGTATTTTGAGTTAATATTAATTAAGCGCTTTAATATACATAATAAATGAAAGATAGATATTATCTAAGTAAAATATGTTTTTTGCTTCAATCATAGTGGCAAAAGGAACCTACAGTTGGAAAGGAAGGAGCAACTTCCTTTCTTCACTTTCCCCCAAATTCTAAAATAAAAAAAAACTAATTGTCACCGGAGCGAGGAAAATGAAAATAATTAATTCCCTAGAATGAGAATCTAACCAATAACCATCGACAATCACACGGTCGTGCCACTCCGCCGCGACGGCCACTGTGTAAATAATAAAATTACAATAATAAAAATTAGTAATTTCGTTTTTTATATTAAAAAATTCTATAACCATTTAGTTTGCAATTCGATAATTCATACAGTGTATTTTATCCATAGGTATATTAATATATATATATATATATATATATATATATATATTTGTATTGTATATACGGTTACAGTTCTTGGAGACACAAAGCTATCTGGAAATAAGATTAATTGTGTAAATCTAAATTGTAACTGGCAATTGCCAAATTCATCTGAGGACCGCAACTAATGCAATGGTTAAGTTAGTCTATGTCGCGGTGGGAATATAAGATTGGGTACTATATTTACCCATTGTAGTTAAATATATTTGACATAATTGTGTATGTATTAGATAAACAATTTATATTATAAATTATTACATTAACAAAAACTTAAGGCGTTCTGCGTAAGCCAGCCCAAGTCTAAGATTCCACACTTGTACATGTATAAAATAATTATATATAAGCTATAATGTAATGTACGATAATAACATATGGTAAACAAAAAAATACAAAAATTAAAAAAAAAAAGGTTGTCGGTAGGGGTCTCATCCAACCCCTCTAATATAAGCTCTAGATATAAGTACAGTTTAAATTGTCCCAAAATTAAGTACGCCACATTAAAAGAACTTTGATAAACTAAAAAAAGGCACGGGCAACTATGCGCCCGTGGATGTAGCTTATAAAATAAAAAAGAAATAAAAAAAATAACTTATTACATTAGAAATCTCAATCAATTGAATAAAATTTTTTTTTTTGTTAAGTACGTCCAGATAAATAATAATAATTATTATTATTTTAATAATTTAACATTAATAAATAATAATTTGATATTAAAGTATTGCGCTTCTAATTGAGGTTTTTTTGTAGTTTTTTTTTTCACTGAATTCTGTAGGCATCGCATGAAGATCAGAGCGTAGAATAATATACGATGGAAATATTAAAAAATATTAAAATTGTTCGAGTTGTAATCGAAACCACTACTTATCACGTATACAGTCACGCTCCGTGCCGCTGCGCCACGACTGGCCTTAAAAAATATTTATTAAAACAAAAAAATATATATCAAAAAGAGTACCCAACAATAGATAGATAGATAGAAAAATCTTTATTGCACACTTAAAAAGATACAATACAATAAATGCTTGAAACAAAATGCACAAAGGCGGCCTTATCACTAGAAGTGATCTCTTCCAGGCAACCAAATTCGGGAAGGATATAATTAAAAGTGCGGGCATAATGCGGTGCAAAGTGACGCGAAAAATAACTAAATAAATTAATAAGAAAACAAAGAAATAAAATAAATAAATAAATTATATAATATATACATACATACACACACATCTACATATATATACACACATACACACACAAATTCTTATACATACACTGATTATATACGTAAGATATATAGCAAATAAATAAATGAAGGGAAAATAAATTAGCACACATTAATTACTACTCTCCATGCCAAGATAATAATTTTTGAGTCTTTTTTCTTAAATGTTTATAAAGGTAGATTGCCTAATATTTCGTGGTAACGTATTCTACAATTTTACTGTTTCAACAGTAAACGATTTACTGTAACAGTGGGTACTGAATAATGTGACAAATGATATTAAAACTAAATTAAAATTCAAAATAGTATATGAAAACAAACTGCATTCGTCCAATTTTTCGTTCTCCGGCGTAGTAGGTGCTCCGAGAATGTAAATAGAGCTATCAATATTCATTGACGGCAGCGTCAATAATTGAGTCTTGGCTCGCAGCGAGCTCCGCCGTGTTCAGACTTATTTCAAAATACAAAAAAAAATTATATACTTGACTAGACTTTTACCGCGACTTAACTTACCAAAGTAGTAGTAACTTAAAGGTTTTTACAACTGTAGGCTTGTTACTTAGTTAATTATTTATTTAGTGGAGGTCAGTCGTTGTGCAGTGTGGCTGTAAGCGTGACAGGCTGTTGGTTCGATTCTTACTGGAGGAAATAAAATATTAGATGTTTTCATTTCTTCGCTCCCAGGTGTCGGGTCACCACTCAACATGCAATGCCTCCAGAATTCAATAGAAAATGGCCAGAGTGTAAAACACACCAGGTTTCCTCTGTCTGCTCTGGCTGTGTGCAGGATAATATAATATTACTTAGTATTTGTTTAATTTCTCTTAAACTAAACATATATTAATTTTTATAACTTATGCGTGTACCAAAAATATTACAGACGACGTACGGTACAGGAATTAAATTCATATTAGGCCGAGGTTTGGATATACAGTCATGAAAATACGCATAAAGGGGCAATATTCATAAATCTTAAGGGACTTGGTCTTTTGTCTTCGCCCTCTTTTTCTTAGTGTTAATAAATTGAAAGAACGTGGGGATTTGTTTTTCACGGAGTCATTTAGAAAGTTTTCATAAAAGAATAACAGTATACTTACATAGAGTATGATACAAAAGTACCAATATATTTACAAATATATATGTATAATTGTTTTACAAGAAACATGAAAAAAAAATATAATTGCTGTCTTATTCGAATAAAACAAAACATGCCAAATAATTAAATACAATATTCAGATTTTAAAAACAAGCAATTTATAACGTAAACTAATATTACAAAAAACTGAAGAGTTTTTAGTAGAATTGAAAAAATATTTTTATTTTTCATAGTTCATTTATCAAAGAAAGCTAAAGGCTATATTACAAAACGCTAATAAAATATAAATGGTTATTAAATATTAAATTTACGACATTGTAAAAAATTATTCACATTGTTAGAAATAACAAAAACCATTTCATCCGAATATTACTACGATACCCTTGACGCGTTGCTTTTTAATTAAAACAAGCGATTTTGGCACTCGCTACGAGCCGCGCTCAGTAAGACTTTTATTACTCCAGTTTAGTATAATATCTGTTTTTATGTATAAGTTTGAATTAGAAATTACAAATATTACACAATATCCCCTGAGCTTTATGTTGCAATAATAGAAGCCAGTTTTTATTTCAGCTTCACGCTGTATACCGCACACAGCAGGGTAGGCAGATGGAACCTAGTGTTAAGACACTCCGTTCCCCACTTTCTGCCGAATTCTGGAGGCATTGCGTGTTGAGTGGCAGAACTCAACGCCGCGCTTTGCCTCGACAACAGAGCGAAAATGGAAATATAAACGTAAATAAATATTTCACTTCCTCGAGTGGGAATCGAACCAACACCCGTTGCTTTAAAGTCACACTCTTGTGCCGCTTCGCCACGACCTTTATTTCGCATTTGAATAACAAAAAGAAATAAAATTGTAAGAGGAAGCCCTGTTTTACTTGTAATGAATCAACGCAACGATACATTTTTTGACGACGTTATTTTTTGACGTCTTATAAATCTATGAACTCTGAACGTGCAAGCGAGACAGTGGAAAAGCGATAGAGACAAGCTATTACCATTAAAACATAATTTTGCTATTTCGTAAAATTAGAATTATTAATGATAGTAATATAACTAATATCAAACACATTTGCCTCATTCCAAAGTTCCAAAACGCTAGGATCATATCGTACAAGCTCCAAGCATCCAGATTTCAATAGTGGAAGTTTCACCGTAACATTGTCATCCAAATTGAATGCAAATTTATTATTCATTTGAAACTGATATAATATTCTCGTACTAATATGATAATTATAAATATTATTATGTAATGTTAATAATACTAACAATTTAGCATAAGCGTGGCTAAATTATCCATTTATCTTCTGAGGGTCTAATTATATTTTCTTATTATTTTTATATTTTTTCCCGCTCTTATCAGGGAAGCAGAAGGAACCTGTTAAGATACTCCCTTATCTACTTTCCTACAAATTATCGAGTCCAATTGACATTGGAAGTTAAGTATACAGACAACAATACGCTTTATCTACCAAAGCGAGGATATGAAAATATATCCCTGAGTAGAAATCGAACTCACACCTATTATACTTGCAGCGAGACGCTGCCATAACGGCCTGAAATTATATCAAAGGATCAAATCCTCCTCAGTAAGAATTTCTATTCATATTTTTTAGCGGACACTAAGAGAGTCATAGAAATATCGTTAAAATTTTTAATTAATTAGAAATATTAATTAATCCCAAATAAATATACCAAATAGGATTTAATATTTCCATTTTCTTCGCTCTGGCGTCGAGACAAACCGCGGCATTGAGTGCTACCGCTCACCACGCAACGCCTGCAGAATTCGGTGGAGAATGGGGAACGGAGTGTCTTAACACTAGGTTAATTCTGCTTACTCCGCTGTGTGCGAGATACAATGTGAAGCTAAAAAAACCATAAATATCAACAAATATGATATAGCGGACACAAATTCGCTGTTAGTAAATAAAGCCAGCTATAAATCTCAAAGTTTGACTTGACAATTTACATACAAAACATATTGCATTCACCGAACTTTTATGTCCTGGGCCTCGTCTGTGCGGCGAATATGCAAATACTTCTATCAATATTCATCGATTGCTGGACAATAATTGAGTCTAGTATAGCAACCAAGTCCATTCGCCGACTTTTCTTTTTGTCCGTAGATATTTCAATAATACTTCTGGGTTAAAATTAAAGTTTTCTATTATTTTTTCAAGATATTGTTTTATTTTCTCATAATAATTAATTGTAATGGATTCAAAATCTCGAAGCCACTAGTAACGCAGTGGCACAAAGTGTTAATTAAACTGTTAATGGTTGGAACCTACCTCGCCTCCCCTCTACCTACCAGGTTCTCTCTACTTACATTGTTTGCAGGATACAGCGTGAAGCTGGAAAAAAATCTGTTAAATTAAAAAAATGAATTTATAAAAACTCTTGAATAAAAATATGATAAATATCTCTCAGAAACACACTGGCGACTCGATGTCGAGAGTATGATATAACATACCGTTTATGCTGCGGAATTCGGACATAACCTCTTAAATATATGGAGTGGTATTTTATTATTGCATTCTGGAGTTATTTAGAGATGTGGTATGTTCCAAATCCCTGTTCTTTTTATAATATGAGAAAACGAAAATATAATATCCAGTTCTGTATGTCTTACTTGTAAAGATATTTCGATTTAAAAGACATACCCGAAGCCGCAATTTTCAAAATTAAACTAGAACTAACTACCATTTTTATAAAAATATTATATTTATTAGGAGACTATTTCACATATAAGACATTATTTTGTACATATTGACAGTATGTGTGCAAGGAATATCAGAACTACATTGGATGCCATTAAATATAGCACTTAGGAGCGTGGATCGATTAGGAAATGCAATCAAGCTATAACCGAAACTGTAATATGAAACATTTCTATGTAAGCTTACATAATTATATAGAAATTAGTCTCTTGTTTATTTCTAACTAAACTTGGAAATAATACACCATTACATTTGCTTAAATAATCATAATAATAAAAAAAGGTTTTAAACTCCTCTTTATTTCATCTTTACTTTATTTTTTTCAAGTGTTCGTTTGGACTTTTAAAGGGTTGTTGAATATATAGACATTTGATCAAGCAACTAAAATATAATCATAATATTTAGAAAATTCAAAAATTCAAAAATTTTAAAAAAAATAATATTAAAAAATATTGATTGACATGAGTACCAAATTCTTTTCAAATAATTAAACAACAATAATTAATTTAGTAAAATTTTATACAAAATATTAAAATATTTGACATTAAGAACAATAAACCCAGAAGACGGAGTTGTAATAAATTCGTCACGAAGCGCATCAAAGCCTTAATTAAGATACGGCCGCACCGATCCCTCGGAAGCGACCGAAGTTGAGCAGTTTGCCGTTTGTCTTGGACTACTTGGACAGTAAAGTAACTAGTCAAACAAAGTGGGGCCTCGCCAGCTGAACGCCGCCAGTTCAGATTTACTGAAATTATATGCTCGATCACGTTTTACGTATAAACTGTTGGTTAATAACTTTTGTTTTAGATTTTCAATTAAGTTTTATGATTTTTTTTTTCTGTGTTGTAGAATTTCAGCTTCAGTTTCACGCTCTATCCTGCATATAGTTGGGTAACCAGAAGAAACCTAGTGTTAAGACACTCCGTTCTCCACTTATAACCGAATTTTTCAAGGCATTGAATGTTTAGTGGCAGAACTCATCTCCGCGCTCTGCCTCGACACTGGACTCACGACCTCGACTCGAAGAAACTGGACCTCGACTAGAAGAAATGGAAATATAACCAACCAGTCGCCTTTACAGCCACACTTCGTGCTCCTGCGCCACTACTGGTATCTATATATGTATAAGAATAAATACATATGTACATATTCAGTAGATATAATATCATATAATATTCATTCAGCAATATCCGCCTTCTTATTTGGAGTACTTCACAAATTGAGTCCAATTTAAGGAAACTGAAAATGTAACATAATAAAATTATAATATAAGCATACAAAAAGATGGCAAGTTTATTCAGGCAAGATAATAATGTTTGTGAACTCGTATGTTAACTCAACATTTGCTTTTCATTACCGAGCTTCAAGTCGATTATGGTCCAAAATAAACTTACTTAAAATGCAACAGTTTATTTAAATAAAAAATTTTCAGTTAGTTTAAATATGTAATAGTTCACAAACATTATATATATACTAACTAATTTTGGAGTTGTAAATTAAAATTAAGTTAAAAAAATATAATACATGTTAGAATTGTTAGAATTTTCAGGGATTTATTATAAAAAAATATTTTTTAAACCATTAAAAAATTCATACAAAAAATTATGAAAGTGACATAAACAAATAATCAAGCAAAATAATTATGATTTTTAATCTCAAACTTATTTCATCATAAATCTGGCTTGTTTGATAGTCTTATTTATATTTTAAATTATAAAATGCAGTAGGTTTCATAAATACGACGCTAGGGACACAAGTTTTGGGGTAAAACGTACAAGAAATCGTTGCCATGGGGAAACGATTTATTTAGTACCTTGAAAATTTTATGTTAACGCAAATGAAGTTATAAGCAGAATATATGATGTTAAAAGTGTCCTTTTCCTAAGAACATATAATTTACAATTATTTATTTCTTTAAGGTAATAAAATATGGAAGTTATTTTCACAGTAAAAGTTCTTTTCTATTATATTATTCAACTCTCGACATTTAAATCTTATATAACATTCAACCTGCCACATATCCCTTTCCAAGGATAGCCGAAGCTTTGGTATCTACTAAAATATACATTTAAGCGGAGAAAGTTGCCTCTACTACTCCGAACTCCTGTTTTCATTTCATTGCATCCCGAGAACATAAATTACTGACATTATTGCGGATAAAATTCATGAATTTAAAGTTTAAATTGCTTTCATTTAACTTCGCTGCGCCGGTGTAGGCAACATATGTATTTGAACGTAATTCCTTCGTGTAGGAAACATAAACTCGAAGCAAGAAGTTCGCTCGGTGATACTAACTTCGACTTCGCGTTTATCTTGTTCTGCCTATATTTAGTTTCTATATTCATTTCAGTTTACATTTAGTGTAATTACTTCCTAGCTATAAATTTTGAAGTATTTATTATGTATGGATAGTGCCTGTTCATCATTTTAAATGAAACCCAGAATGATACTTATTAAGAAAATGTATAAAACAATTTAAACGTGGTTGGATTTGAACTCAAGCCCCTTTGGAAACCTTCCAAGTACTATTGTCAACTAAGCCATATGTTCTCAGAGAACGTATTTGTATATACATTTTTTTAGTATTTTTCTTTCCTAATCGTAGAGTTAAGAAAGAGTTATACTTTATTTTTTTTAAAGAAACCCAGAATGTTTTATAATATGGTTCAAGGAAACTAATATTTTCAATAAGGGCTTATTTAATAAATATATTTTTATATATGCCTCTTAAACATCACAGATTCAATAAATACGAAAACCATTGTCTATTTCTAAATATATATTTTCGGGGCAGTAAGAATTACGTGTAATTACGTGGAAATTTTAATATATTTGAATTTCAATAGCAACGTAGGTACGAGTATCTCCATTTAATATCTAAATACGAGTACATTGTATCTGTCTCTCGGGGAGATGAGAGGTACTGTTATATAACTCGATGCTTCTTCTTATTTGATATAGATATTAAGTATATAAGCGTAACTTACATTAACATTCAAGATCTTTAATTTATTGAATAGAAATAATTATTAATTTAAATTTACTCCTATTTATTAAATTTACTCCGACTACTTGTTCTTATTTATTCTTTATACAATTTTCGCCTGAACTTTATTAGAAAGGACCGGTCTTGTGCAACTCGAACTCGCCCACTGAGGGTTCCTTTCCAATTTCAGGATTGTAGGTCAACAAGAAGTACTTACGTAATTGCGCTACAATTTACCTACATTTATTACGTATTCAATTTGACATGGGATAGACCTCTGTCTATCGTGTGTCAATTTTCCACAGCCTACTCGGGTTTTAGTATTCAAATATTGCTTGTCAATATATTTTGAATATAATATACTCTATATATTTTAAATATAATATACATATATACTCATTCTTGTGCCGAGGCAAAACACGGCGTTGAGTTCCGTCATTCAACAATGCCTTCAGAAATTCGGCGAAAAGTGGGAAACAGATTGTCTTAACACTATGTTTCCTTTGACTAACCTGCTGTCTCCGACATAAGAAGCGTGGTCATGTGAATTCGAGTTGTATTATATAACAAATACAAAAATAAATTTAATAAAACTATTAAAAATCTTTTAAACCTAAACAAGGTTTCTTACTTTAAATAAAAATATAATTATAATTAGCAATTTAAATTATTTTTACAATTTAAAACTTAAAACTCAAAGATTGCATGAGATTACTTCTTTTGAAGCGCAACGTCGTAGTTTATCAGCACGTACTCTGATATACGACTCTACGCCCCACCCTCCACCTGTTTCATTGAACTTTAAATTCTCACCTGGACCCGCCCTTTGAGTAAACTTATAGCCTAAGAAGGAAATTGTATTTGAAATCACATTGATTTTCATGGAAAAGTAAGTGTTTTCTTGTTTTATATATATTTTAAAAATAAATTTAGCAATTTCTGTTTGTTTTCAATATTTGTTGATAAATATTGAATTACCTTTTTATTCATATAATACCAATCGTGGCAGCCTGAAGGGCAGCGCTGTGGGTTTGATTTTCATTCGAGGAAACGAAATAATACATATTTTCAATTCTTCGCTCTTTCCAAAGAAGCAATGCGTTGAGTTCAGCCACTCAACACACAATACCTCCAGAGTTTAAGGGAAAGTAGGGAACACTTAATGCCTCCAATCGTTTTAATAGGATCAAAGTGTCTTTAGACTAGTGTTCCATGTTTCTTCTGATGTTTTTCATATCATCTTGGATGTTAAAACATAGAAATATATATTGCCATTTCTATACAAATTCCTTATCAAAGTTTAAGTGGAATAAAAGCGATAGAATCATACTTTATAGAGCTCGAACACTACACTGAGTGACTTAAGCTTGGTTTAATCTTAGAACGCTAAGCAAGTATGCTGTGTTAATAATACTTTAAGATTCCTTTGTTCTTCTTAAAAGAAAACCGAGCGTGTTGGCTGCAATGTTTTAATTAAAAGATTATTTGAGTAGCTCAGACTCAAAATGTTAAAATAAGCAAATTTTATTATTGATGCTATATAATCTATGTATTTTATTGTTAAAATGATAAGTAATTTCAAAGTTCAAAATTGTAACACAGATATAATAAATTTATTTAACTTAAGTATTATTGTATGTATTAAAAGAGCATTCAGTATTTCACTAAAAATATTTCATATTTTTTTGTTTCAGCTTCAAGTGTCAAGACACTTCGTTCCCTATTTTCGACCTTATTCAGGAGACATTACGTGTTGAATGGCGGAACTCAACGCCATCAGAACGAAGAAATGAAAATACTAAATATTTCATTTCCTCGAGTGGGGATTGAACTTACGAGTATACCCAGCGTTTACAATAAAACGACTGGTGGCATCATTATTAAATAAATGGTGTATATGTTTTTCTTAAGGCACACATATTATTATTTTTTCATGAATTTCATATTCACAACATAAAAAAAACAATCAGTTAACTAGTAAACCAACTTGTCGTCTGACATAGATAAAGATTCTTAATTTCACGTTTCCCTGAGTCTTATTCCGGACGGAAATTGCGAACGAAAGATGTCTGGCCAACCTTGCTGAATCTTATTTATTTTTATTAAGTTTATCCAAAGGTCCCCGTAGCGATATAAACTACGAGAGTGACAATATCCCTCTACAACTTAACTGAAATATATGAAAGGATTTATTGCTGTGGAAGTGCCGGTATATTGAACCTTTTATGCACTCTTAAGAATATATCTATCGTACAAGAGGAATGAAAACGGTTGTATTTCTTTTCTCGCTGTAGGAACTTAAATAATATAAATTGAAGAAACAAAAATTTAAGGTTAATTGTATAACTTTTATTGTAATCATAGATATAATATTCATAGGATTCGATTCTGGTATAATACGATAATGTATACAAGTGGAGTACGGAGTATTTCACACTGTTTTTGAGCTGTAAAAATAATAACTAAACTGATTTTAAAAAAGGTTCCCGCTAAGATCTTGGTACTTTTACTACTGGTACTTTTTAGGACTTGCATTGTAAAATTACAATTGTTACTAAATCTTTGTCACTAAAAATAATATAAAATGTCTATTTTAAGTACTTAGCTTACTTTTCAGCTTCACACTGTATCCTATACACAGCAGTATAGGTAGAGGGAACCTAGTGTTAAGACACTCCCTTACTAAATGTCCGTGTGTTGAGTTACCGAACTCAACGATGTACTTTTTGCCTCGGTATCGGACGAAAGAAATGAAAACATTAATAAATAATAATTCGTTCCCTCAAGTGGGAATCGAATCCACTATTTATTTAAAGTACCTAGCGCTGCGTGGTAAGTTTTGATAACTTGCTATAGTTTTGCACATATGCACATATCCTATTTTAGTTTGTTACCCTGGCATATTAAATATACCTGAACTGTCAAAGCAACAGTATTAGTACACTAACGGACTGATGTCCCTGAATAGATTAGAGGCTTCTATTGAGCGATAGTCGGTCTATCATGAGAAACAATAGTGATATAGAATAATCTATTGTATACGGCCGTCTGATAGGAAAATCAATCATAGATGTAAGAAGTAGAGTATATAAACACGTATAAGCCTTAATATATATATATATGAAAAACTGGTATTTATAAATTTATGTGAATCTAAAAATAATATTTAGTTTGTGCCGTGGCCGTCGTAGCCTTCGTGGGGCAGCGGCACAAGAGTGTGACTGTAACGCGACGGTTGTTGGCTCGATTCCCACTCGAGGAAGTGAAATATTTACTTACGTTTATATTTCCATTTTCTTCGCTCTAGTGTCGAAGCATAGCGCGGCGTTCAGTTCTGCCATTCAACACCCAATGCCTTCAGAAATCGGCCGAAAATGGGGAACGGAGTGTCTTAACACTAGCATACCTTTGTCTACCGTGCTGTGTGCGGGATGCAGCGTGAAGCTGATAAATGTAATTTGGTTCAATAAGAAAATGGAATATATAGACAGATATACATATTAAATCAAATATTTTAGTTATGACTGAAAATTTTAGCTTTTCGTTTTTTTCAGATATTAAACAGTACAGTAAATAACTTTACCTCAAGCAATGTTCCATTTAACCACAAATAGCTTTAAATAATTATTTATTATTATTATACAATATACATCCAAAAATATTTACCTATAGAAAAATAGATCATTTAGTGGTAAGCTAATAGCAATGTGAGAAATTAATTTGTTGACAGTGGGTCATCGGCGAGCACAATTTGACGCGAACGCACGCACTGATTGCCTCGCCATGCCATGCCATGGTCGATACCTATCAAATTAGCATTTTACCGCAATTACGTTTGTAATACGTAACAATTGAGGTATTACTGTATAGTTCATTTAATTTACGTGACTCTGTTGCATGGAACGTGAAGGGGAATTGTAAATAGAAAAACAGCTTCACGCTGTAACCCGCACACAGCGGAGTGGGCAGAAGGAACCTAGTGTTAAGACACTCCGTTCTCCACTTTCTGCCGAATTCTGGAGGCATCGCGTGTTGAGGGGCAGAACTCAACGCCGCATTTATATTCTATTAGGGTTTAAAAATTGAAATCCATTTCGTATGATATTTACGAGAAAATAATCTATAATTTTAGCAGACCATATACAGTGGGTAAAAAAAGTATTTGCACAACTAATTTTTTTGAAGTTACACCTAGAAAAACACAGAATGATTTCAGTTGATTATTGTATTTAATAGCTTAATCTATATATATTTAGAATTCATTATTCAAAAATCTTAAAAAATAGAAATAAATAAATGAGATGGTAAAAACACCTTTTTTTAAAGTCAAATAAGTATTGGCACACCAACCATTCTCTTGATACAATGTTATTCCCGCGACATTTGGTCACTTTAGGTAAAATATGATCATCGCTTGTATACATGTGAACATCGGGAAACGTATTCTAATAACGAGAAATTTGTTTAGTGTTCAGAAAAAATCTTTAAGCCAACATGCCGAAAGAATTTGAACTGTCGTTATCGACGCGTGAAGAAATTATTTTACTGCGTAATGAAGGTTGAAGCTATCGCCAAATCGGGTCATATTTAAAGTTAAATTACGCGACTGTGTAGTTATAAAAAAACAAGCAGAAATGGATAGTGTTGAAAATAAGGCAAGTTCGTTCAAGCTGCAAGAAGCAGTGGCAAGAAGCTTAGTACGAAAGAAAGGCGACAAATTGTAAAATCGGTACAAAATAAACCATTTACCGGCGCTCAAAGCTTATCAAAATAACACCGCGTCAAGTACAGCTCTGTGTTCCAGGAACGACGCGATCACTCTCACCACCTGGCGAGGAATCTGCGTCTGGAGAATCTTGAAAAGGAGCCCGGAATGCCAGACGCGATCAAACGCCTTTCTATGTCTAGAAAAGTCGCGACCGCACTCTCACGTTTGTTGCGGGCAGACCAGATGATGAAGCACGCGGGACACCTGGAGTGTGGTGGAGTGTTCGCTACGAAAACCGAATTGCTCAGGGCACGGATGGAAATGCGCCCGTACATGCAGGAGTATCAGCTTCTCCAGAACTATCGCCAGTGCCGGTAGGAGGGTGATGGGGCGGTAACTGTCTGGGAGAAGTACATTCTTCCCCTATTTAGGAAGCATGATGATCTGGCCTTTCTTCCAGATAGTTGGAAAGTGTCCAGTTCTTAGCACGGTATTAAATAGACGCACCAGTGCTACTATTAGCTGGCGGGGGAGGCGACGTAAAGCGGCGTTAGAGATTCCATCAGCTCCTGGGGCTTTCTTCGATGGGCGGACGGCTAAAATCTTCTTCACTTCTGTAGGACTGAAGAATAGACCTCCGTTTTGTACAGTCTTCGAGAGTTCGGCTTTGCCCTCCGCTTCCACACGGGCAGAATGCGTGGGGTTGCTGCTGGGATGAGAAGAAAAACAGCGTACGAGATGTTCCGCAAAGATTTCAGCACGGTCCTCGGCGCGATATCTCACCGTGCTGTCACTGTGTAGAAGGGGTCGGACAGGTTGTTTGGACCCTGTGAGTTGCCGGCAGAGTCGATGGAGCGAGTTTATATATAGTATATAGTTTTAGCTGGCATGCTCCAATCGGCTGCTCCATGAGTCTGCCGCTTCAGTCTCCAGTTCAAGCCTCACTTTTTCAGTAGCCTTATTGAGATCAATTAAAAAAATCGTGGATTTCAGAAATATGTATCGCTATATAACCAAACCATAGCGCGATTTAGAATACATGTAGCGTGTGACTATTTGCGTGCTGTGTAAACTATATTGAATTGTAGAGCTACGCTATACGTTTCATTAAATATATATATGTATGCTAGTATTTTTTTATTAAATGAATGAAATGAATTTTTAAAAATCAATAAGTATTTTATTTATTTGTTAACTAAAAGTTAAAATTACAAAAACCAGGCTCTGGTAAAGGTTCTTTCAATTCATATTTTGGTCCTTTACTGGATTTTCCAAAATTCCTCTCTTAGTGATCACATATATACTCTACAAAAAATATAATTCTGCAAAATAAAAAATCTCCTATCACAAAATATTGTAATAGGATATTTTTAAATATATAGCTTAATAAATTACAGTCCTGTCCAAAATTATACAAGAGATAGTAAGAAACCTAGGAGCAACTAAAAGTTAAATATAAAGACCATTTAAATGCTATCACTTAAGTCGGGTATTGGATTTCAAGTTAAACGTTTGTGTTAGAATATCTTCAACCGCATTCGAGGAACGGAACCTAAGTTTCCGTTACACAAATCACTAGGTATACCGTATATCTTAATCTATTTACTTTGTACTATGAAATATAAACAAATCTTTAATTTATGTTGTAAAGCAAATAACATTTTTTTAAATTAACAAAGTAAGCAGAGAGAGCCTAGTATTAAAATACTCCGCTCCCCTTTCCGTTGAGTTCTGTAGGCATTGTGTGTTGAGTGGCAAAACTCAACGCCGCGCCTTGCCTCGACTCGAGAAGGATGAAATGAAAATATGAAATATTGAATATTATATGCAAAAAATACAACCATTCAAAAATGTTCATACATTTTTCATTGCTTGTTTAAAAAATTAATTTATTATTTAGCAATATTTAGTAGAGTTCCTGTCAGCAGTGTTTGTTGGCACTTTCAACGAATGCAATTGTGATTTAGAACCACGTAAATAATACCTGCGAGTACATTCAGAATGATTAACCGCACTATGCGAGTTACGCCCATTTGCTTTGTGGAGCTAACGCAAATATCATCCCTATTACTTTTGTTAAAATAGCTATTATAGTATATTTCCTACGAGCTGTACGAAGCAAAATTGAACGAATCTAAATGTAGATTCATTCTAATTTGTATAATTAACTTTCAGTGACAGTTAATTTCTGTTTGTGTCAATATGAAAGTAAATAGTTTCTAAAATAGTAATATTTGCAACAGCTTCGCTTAATGTTTATTTAATTTTTAGTTTCAATGTGAAATTTTATGATTTATATAATTTTTATTACGTGGAACTACCTCATGTTTGCATCCGCCCTTATGGTACGGTTAATTTATACCAAATATTTGTAAGCTTATTATTTAAAATTACATTAAATTTACAGGATCAGTTTTAGGTGCTAATAAAATTTGCTGGCTATTTGCGCTTTATAATCAAATGTAATTGTTAAAAAAAAAACAAAATGGCAATATTTATATATGGTATCCTTACAAAACTTCGCGTCATTTAGGCATGAATAGTGTATAAATACTATTTAACCATTCAAAGCTAGGATGCGACAAATTATTAATATTATTGAAATAAATATAGAACAGATTAACTGTTCGACGACAGCTGGCACTTCCTTTATTTTTTACTTGAATTTGGCAATGTAGAAGTCAACGGTTCGAAAAGTTTTAGTGCACTTCCTATGTTCACCTTTGAGAAGTACGCTTAGTTCGCTTGCTGAAAGAAAGAACTGACTGAGACAGCTTTTTTGTTCTCAACTACATACAAACGTGTGTAGGAAATTTTCAAAACAATCCAGTGGAATTGAGAACACTAAATTTGTTTCTGTCCTTTAATGCTAAGATTTCACGTCAATGATATATGCAAAATTGAAAACGTTATATATACTTTAAAAAACTCATAAGTGTTCAAAGTTGTAGTCCAATTGCTAACACATTATTTCATTTTTCTTCATTTTACATTTACATTAAATATAAATGATTTATGTAATATCTATTAATCTACATATACAAAATGTAAGGTGACTGAAATATACAAAAATCAAGTCATATTGAAATTTTGCAAAAAAATATCACAAAATATTAACAGTAGTTGGGAATTAAGTAAGTATTTTTTCACATTGACGAATATTTATTTTAATCAGACAGAGAAAATTTGCCCATAGGTATAAGAAACTCCGGTATGGTAAACTGGTATGGTAAAAAGAAGAACTTTCCAAATTGGTTACTTTAAGTAAGATTTGGACAAACGAGTATGACTTGTAGTAAGACATTTATATTTTATGTTTATACATCATTTATTACATAGACATATTTATTTATTTATTTTATTTTTAAAAAAGAATTCATTTTCAGCCCGCCTCGTTGGGGTTCCTTATTAACTTTACGTCTGAATGCGAAACACTATTTGTTTGTATGCGGGGACCACGCTATATATTTCCAGAGTGGAAAAATTGGCGGAGAGAGGCGGAAAGAGGCGGCAATTCGATCAAACCCACTGACACTACGCTTAAAGTTGAACACAGTGTTACGAATGCCTTTAGAAATCTGATGAAATAATAATTTTAAAAAAAACCAATAATCTGAACAATTATTATAGTAAAGCAATAGAAATCTACATTTTAATATAAAACTACATTATTCGTATGCAGAGAATATGAAAGAATCTCAGATAACAATCTCTTCTAATTTATGAATTTCGTTCCAGCTGAAACAAGTGTATTTATGAGTTTCTTTTTTTTCCAGCTAAATGGCATAACGAGTATCTCGCTATGATAATGAAACGCCCGGGATTGCAGTTGCATAAAGAATGGCTACTGTTAAATTGAAATTGCAAACTTTTTAAATTAGCGAAACAACTTCATCTTTTAAACAATTTATTTGGAGTTTTCCTTTGGTGTGCTATGAATTAAATACCACATTAATTGCTATTAGCCCGCAAAATTTTAATTTATTTTTGTATATTTTTTCCGTTTGTTTTTTTTTATTATTTATTTAGAGGCGACGGCTGCGGGTTCGATCCCCACTCAAGGAAGTCTCGCTCTGGAGTCGAGACAAAGCGGGGCATTGAGTTCTGCCACTCACAACGCAATGCTTCCAGAATTCGGCAGAAAGTGGGGAATGGAGTGTCTTAACACTAGGTCCCTCTGCCTACTCTGCTGTGTGCGGGATACAGCGTGAAGCTTCACGCGAATAAATAAATAAAATAAATCAGCTGATTTATTTTATTTGTTTATTCGTTGCCTTCGTGGTGCGGCGACGCGGCAGCAAGCGTGGGACTTGAAACACGACAGTTTGAGTTGGGCATCGCATTCGAGAAAATGAAATATTTAATATTTATGTCCTTTTAGCTTTAAGCTCATTTTAAGACAATCGTGTGCTGACCACGAAGTCGCCTTATCTTACAACAATAATGATAAGGGTACTTTAAATATTCGTGTACATTTAATTCACAATAATCGCATATATATATATATATAAGCAAGTTTTTTTAGATTCATATTTTATCTCTAATGTAGCAGAGAAAGCAAAGAGAACCAAGTGTTAAGGCACTCTGTACTCATTAAGATGCTTCCGTTCTCCACTTATCGCCGAACGCTGCCTCGTTACCAAAGCGGGATATTAAATTCTTATATTTTTGTGGAGCTAATGACCTCAAGAAATAAAATTTAAGGAATATTCCAAAACAAATACCAATTGTGAAATCATTTCATAATAAATACTTTTTTAATGTATCTACCACTGCCCACAATCGACGCGTAACAGGCATAATGAGAAATAAACATTGGCTTATCATACGACTCTACAAACATGATTATCCTTCCCGAGTCCACTCTCTTTGTTGACTACTGTTTAATTTATAAATCATTCAGTTTATAAATTATATTTACACAACTTTTTTTCGGTATATTAAATAACAGGAGCAGCTTTCTTTGCAGATTTAATTTTGTTAGGAAAAATATTTAAAATTGATTTTTAACTTATGCAGAAGCTTTGTGCTAGAATATTATAAGCCATTATTGTCAGAGCAGTTGCTTGATCTTCTGTGTAATGATTGAAAAGATTAATTTAACAATCTTTTAATGTTATGGAAACAATAATAGTTTTTGATAAATTCAAATATTACTGCACAAGCGCCTTCAGTAACGCTGCTACTTTAGTAGCAAGCCTGCAAGAGGGCCACGTTTCTTTTTCTCTCGTGATCTCTTCTGTTCCTACATTCTCCTACATAACACTATCAAGTTCAACCATTTCACTTATCCTATAAGTTTCAGAACCTATATTTTACTATGTATTTTTTTTTGTGTTACTGTGTCAATGTCCGTTCTCCAATACGGATTTCCTTGGTTTTCCGCGCGTCATTTTTAGATCTTTATAAAACGCCTCACGCTATGAATTATCCAGTTTGGCTTATATTTTGACGTCTTTGTGACTGAGCATTCATAGTGATCTGGTCATTATTTGAGTATTTTATGAGGTAAAAAATCGTTACAAGTGCTCTATAAAAATATTATGGTATTAGATCTTTCCCACCGGAACACAACAGCTATGATTAAATAAATTGCTTTGTATTATGCATGAATTTTTTAATCTTGTGTGGGATTTAAGTAGGTGAAATCTCATGGTGAAAATAGTACATTATATATATATTCACTTATCATAGATAGCAACGAATATATATTATACAAAATAAATAACAAACTAATATAAATCATTAATTTTTTTTAGAAACAAAAGGCCCTTATATTTTTCTACCAACTGATCGAACCCCTTTTACTCGATATTGACTCTAAGTAGAACATCTCAGGACTTATCTTATCGTAACTATTTGCCTTTGCAAGTGAAGGATCGGCGATCTTGGAAACTTTTCACATTTCAAACAAAATTTGCATACAGTCTGCATGGCAATATTTCCGCTGCGGACTGCATTTGAATATTGCTGAGGACATAAAGAAAAAGATCTATCACAAATGATTGTTACCATTCAAACTGCTATATTTTATACTTCTGAGCCATTGCCAAGAACAATTTTTAAATTAAATGACAAAGTGTATTTGAATTATGAATATGAAAAAATATGTCAATATCTTCATATTTTCATACTTCTTCATCATACGAGACGGACAAGAAAAAACTTAAGCATAAATATTTACGATATTGAAAATCAAACTTACAATTATCATTTAAAATTTAACACTAATTGACTTTATTTCAATAGGTTAGTGGTCTTCGAGCCAGTTTTAATTATTTCAATAATAGTTATTAAGACCTGAAGTCCAGAGCAGGGAGGCGACAGCTTGGCTCACTTTGCTCGCCATGCCAACAGCGGTCGAGCAATATGAAGAGTATAATTTCTAAATAACCAAGTATATTGTAGTACTACCGACCCACTTACGGCTTCGTCTGCTTGAATTACAACATTCGTAATCTACTTTTGTTTTCTAATAATAATTTCATTTTAAAAACCATATCTTTATAAGTTTTTTAAAATAAGTTATTTAAATATTATAAAATAATTTCGACCGAAACTAAACTAAACCAAATCTAACACATCTCTTCTAATATTAATGATACCTCTTTCAAGCGAAAGTGAAGAAAAATAGCGACATTCGACGCCACTATTCAAAATTTAAAATGGGCGGACAGCGGGGCGTACTGTAGTATATCAGGCTTCCTTTGTCGTAGGACACATCCCTTATGGAATGGATGGAAGGAATTCACAAACACTGTACTCTCACAAAAGAAATTTTATAAACCATACATTTCAATGAACTATCGATTTACCATCTACTCTTTGAATCGTTTTACCATCAGCCCCAATTATATTCCCATTTTTTACCAAAATGCGGGCTTAAAGACAACACTGCCTCCAGCATCAAGTTATTAATGAACGCATTTCTAACAAAGAGATAAGGGAAAATGTTCGTCGCTTATTTCTCTTAGTGAAATACTTAATCCAGGATGAAGGAACCACTCTCCCTTCTAATTCCTTCGCAAACAATATTTAAATGTTTCAAGTAATGAAAATGGCCCGGGAAAAATTTCATTTAATCCTAAAAGTGTTTTCAAATTTGAATGTAATTTTAAAAGATAGTGAGATAGTAAAACCTTTAAAATCTTTATTTCAGGTTGTAGTAATAAAACTAAAATAAATCGTGGTAACGCAGTGGAACACATTGTACATGTGATGGTCGTAGGATCAATCTCTATTCGACAAATGATTATATTGTAATTATTAGCAAAACTTGGGGCTAGGACAAGATTATTCTGGACTGAAAATTATCCCCCCTACCCCCCTCCTCCTACCCCCTATAATTTTAAATGAAGACTTTTAATTTAGGTTATTTTAGGTCATATTTATTTAAACATCAAGACAAAAGGCCTTAAGCCATACTTCAGATTCGAAAACTCAAGACCCTTATTCCAGCCTAGAAATCGTTAATTAACTAGGAAAGTTATAGCAAGTGTTCTCAAATAATAACTACTTTTAAACTTTCACAATTTAAAGAGAAAATCTTCAAACTGATCTTAAACGTAGTCCTAATTAATTTAATAAGTTTTAGAAGCATGATTCATATTTTCTTGAGTAAGTATCTACTACGTTTGTTCATTTTATAACGAAAAATCAGTTATTCTTAGTAACAGTACAGAATCGATAAAAAAAGTATTAAAAAAATACATTTATATAAATTGGGATCTCATTTAAAATAGAATATCATATTTTCAGTATTTAATTAGAAGTCCGTAATGTAAATTTTAAAGGATTAATTAAATATATTAGGTGGGGAAATACAAGTATTTAATACTAGTTTAGAATAAATTGTATTCGGGCAAGGTGCCGCTTCGTGTGCTTGTTTAACTTACCAAATGAGTAAAAGACAAACAAGAAAACACTGTAATTGTATCTCTACTATACGAGAATATGCTAGGGTTATAAATAAGTTTTTGCAAATATGTTCTTATATTCATTTTAATATAAATGTTCTTTAATTATTTCTGTAAACAAATATATATATTTTTTACTACTAGTATATTATTCTAAATATGTAGAAAATAAGTACAATTTTTTATTACCAAGGCATATTTAAAAAATCACAGCTATAAAATATTGTTTTATTATTAAAACAAGAGTCTTAAACAGGCATTGTGCTAAAATCTGGCCCCATCCCTACAAATGAACGTACAAACAAAGATTAAAACCGCTTCGTGACAGGCTGAAATCCTGTCGCATCAGGTAGGATCATATTCGGACCCGAGTTTCAAAAGAGGAAATTTTACCTACAATAGAAACGATAAGCGACGTACTGTACCTTTTATGTACAGAAAGATTTAGTGATATTTTTTATAAATCACGCCTTGGAAATGTTGTATACTAATTACTAACATTAAGTATCAACAAATTCGACGTTTTATTGTTTTCATTTCTTCGTTCTGCTATAGAGCGGTATTGAGTTCCGCCACTCAATACGCAACGCAATTCATGCAGAAAGTGGAGCGCGGAGTTTTTTAACACTAGTTTTCCTCTGCCTACCCTACTATACCCGTGATACATCGTAAAGCTGAAAGAAACGATTTTTTAATAATTTTATCCAACTTTTATGAAATGCTGACCGATGAAGCGTTTAAGCTCAAATTTCTCAGCCACCACCTGGACTAAATTTCTAACCTAAAATTACGAACTTCAACTTGGTGATGCTAAAATGAAGATGCAAAGTTTTGACGTCAACCAACCATATTGTGTTAACAACGAAGACAATGTCTCGTTTCTCAGCAACTTGGTACAGTACAAGTTTAACAAGTAAAGTATCTTCATCAAATATTAATTGGAGAGGTAGTTCTGCTGGTTCTGCTCTCATTCAAAGACAAATACTTAGGAACTTAGTTTGCCACTGGTGTTAGACTTGAAATACTAAACTAGACAATAGAATGTATAAGTTCTTAAGTTTACCATACTCCGTTAACTCAAACAATTTGAGGACCTACACTCGTAAACAAATGTATAAAACCGTTTCGCAGTTAGTAAGTTTCAGCTTACATAACAAACATGAAATGTCAAATTAACACCCTATTTTGAAAAAAAAGCCCTTTACCAATTTATCCTATAATTTTACTCATGTAATAATTTAAGTATACCGTTAAGCAATTACTAATTTTATTTACTCTTCTAAGAAGTGAACCTACACCTATTGTCTCTTTCCTGCGTCATAGCTGCGCCTTATATAATTTATAAAAAAACTGTCAAAGAGTTAATTTGGTTTATGAAGTAAATTTCTTTCTTATAGTATAACTTTATACCTACTAAAGAAAGGAGAAGAAATTTTATTTCAATTTAGCTCGGAAGAACTTTTGCTAAGGCGAACTAAAGAGTAATATAAGTATTTGCTGAAAATTTTCAAGCGGGAGTGCAATCAAGAGCTGTTCGATGGTGCTGGTTCAAGTTTCCGTCTGCGAATCTAACTTGTGACTCGGGAGGGCGTTTTTTTTTGTCCTCATCCCGAGACTGATGAATTTTTGAAACTTTCCAAGAAATCGATACCGCATTTCGGAATTTCAATGAACGTGGACAGTTCTGTATGTTTTTTTCTACTGTATTGTGACTTACTTTTACATATAGTAATATGGTCTGCTATTAATAATAGCAAATTCCAACATTCCCTGGAATGGGAAGGCAACTTATAGCTCTCAGATATAGTCAGAATTTTCAACTTCGTCATAAGGGCTTCATATCTCAATTATCGTATATTACATGTTTTTTTATAAATACTCCTACTTACTCCCTGGAGTGCCCCTGCGATTTTATGCAGGCAACACAACAGCTTATTGATTATACTAGCGACTATAATAATAGTAATATTACTCAAAACATACATAAATTAAAAAACATATAAAATAAATAAATGAAAATTTAATAATAATATAAACATAATAATATAATTTAATATGATATGATATGATATGGTACGATACGATACGATACGATACCATACGATACGATACGATACGATACGATACGATATAATATAGTTGCCTAGCAACCGTCAAACATGTCAGGAAAAATTTTCACTGTTGATATAAATTAATAAATAATTTAGAAATAGTACATATCAATAAGAAAATGGGATACAAAAATATGATCAGGATTACTAGAATTAAAACAAATATTGGTAAAAGATGGCACAAGAGTAAAAAGTAGTGACGGATGCCAGGAGGACAAAAACACTCCCAACACCATGGGCGGAGATGTTGCCCTTCGAATCCGCAATCGCCGTCGCCAGAAGACGAGTATCGCACTGCGGCTTCGACTGCGGGTTCGGAGGGAGGAATGTCAGAGTCGGAAGGGCCGGCTTTAAGACCACGCCGGCGCGCCGACATCCCACCATCGGAGGGTTTGGAGCCAGGAGTGTCGAGGATGCTCAACAAGGCTCCCGCTACCGGTGGTAAAGTGCCTCGCATGAGATGGTCTCAACAACTGAATGAGAGTGTCATGCGTGCGTACTATAGGGCAACAGAGGGGGGAACTAACCTCACTGCGTATCGTTCAAGGTTACTGTCTATGTTTCAGGAGCTTGAACCAACAGCGACCGTTACTGCACAGCGACTGTCGGACAGGGTGCGGATCATTCAGCGACGTCATCTGCTGGATGAATCCGTACTGGAAAGGCTACGCTTGAGCTTTCAGCAAGTCAATACTACCAACAACAACAGTTGCGACATCCGGTCACAGTTCCAGCACGCCAACATAGAGTCGCAAGGTAATATTGAGTTGTCTGTGAGTGCCCAGGATGATGAGCGATTGAGGAGAAGCTTGAAAGATGCTATTTTGGAATATGGTTCCATTCCGGTAAATCTCAGACCAAAATTACCTCGTTTGCCTATGCATAGACGTAACATAGCACTAGTGGGGATTCTAGATCAACATTTGCCAAGTCATTTTAACAACTGTAACGATCTTACTGATACGCATTCATTGTTGTATTGTGGTGCTGTAGCTGTATGTCGTGTTGCTGGTGTACAGTTCCCAAATAAAGGGGGTACTAAGGCATCAAAGCATACGGTGCCGGCAAGGCACTACGATACTGAAAAGCCAATCAATCTGACTAGAATCCTCATTGGTAAGCTAATAAGTTTTAAGTCGGGTAATCGTCGACCGAGGTCATGCGGCTTGTGGCGGAAGCATTTGCTGCAACAAATTTAAAGCCCAGCGAGTGTATGGCTAACGTCACAAACCGTATTGACTTTCTGAAACAGAAACTCTGTGCATTGGCAAAGCGCATTAGAAGATATAGAGAACGATGGGATCGATACAATCAGAATAGTGCCTTTAAAAGGAACCAACGGAGTGTATACAGGAAATGGGAATATTCTGGGGATAGTGTGGTTAATTGCGAGATTCCGAATCCAGATGCTAGTGCTGGTTTTTAGCGTAGTATATGGTCGGCTCCTGTTGAACATACTGAGGGTGAATGGTTTTGTGATATTGCAAAAAATTGCGAAAATATTATACCAATGAGATCAATAAAAATAAGCGAAATTGACGTGAGGTGTGCTATTCGGTATGCTAGTAATTGGAAATGTCCCGGGCTAGACGGGTTGCATAATTTCTGGCTGAAGTGGTTTCGCAGTTCACATTCCGTTTTCGCAACACAATTCCAGGATGCCCTTGACTCTGGATCGTTACCAACATTTTTGACAACAGGTGTAACATTCCTGTCATACAAATCCGAATGTACCACGGAGCCTAAAAACTATCGCCCATTAACATGCTTACCTACCATCTATAAGCTCCTTACATCTATTCTGAATAAAAAAATCACAGGACATATTGTTCGTAACAAAATTTTGACATTGACACAATTATAAGCCAACAGGTAAGACGGAACAGGAAAAATCCCACTACTGCTTGGATAGACTATAAGAAGGCAAATGATTCAGGGCCACATTCTTGGCTCTTGAAGGTCTTGGAGTTATATAAGATTGATATTACTTTAAGATCATTTTTGGAGGCTTGTATGGGACAATGGGTCACTGTCCTTCGTCATCTAGGGAAGTGTGGTGGCAACAAGGTGCGTGCTTTTAACGGTTGGGTTATGCCGCTTTTAGCCTATACTTTTGGCACTGTAAAATGGACACAGACTGAGTAAGACTCCGTAGATCGCCAAATACGAAAATTGTTGACGACATACCGAATGCACCATCCGCGTTCGTCTGTAATGAGACTGTATATCCCGCGTAAGTGTGGAGGTCGTGGCTTTTTGAATGTCAAGAACCTCCATAACCACGAGGTATGCAGTCTTAGAGAATATTTTCTCAAGATTGACGTGGATATGCATAAGGATGTGGTAACAGTTGACAAAGGCCTTACTCCTCTTTCCTTGGGCAAAGAGAACTGGCGTCGGCCTGTAGTACTTACTACTTCTGATCGCATGGCTGTATGGAAGAGCAAGGAGCTGCATGGTAGATTCCATAGAGCCCTAGTGGGCCAGGACTACTTCATCAATATCTTGGTAACAGTTCGGGAATCTTTTCGGAGAAACTGAAAGTTTCGTCTGTGCAATTATGGACGAAGTTATCAAGACACGGAACTACCAGAGACATATTATGAAAGATGGCATTATCGACATCTACCGCATAAGCAACTGTCGTTATTTGTTAAGTTATGAATGATAAATGGCGTTTCTATGTTGTACACGGGCATATGTTATTATTTTTTATTTTAAATTTATTTAAATATTCCAAGTGAAAGCCGTTGCCTGTTAAGTACTGCGTTAAGTAAAACTGTGTTATGAAAGGTAACAAATTGATCTTATTATTAAAGGATTGTATTATTTCAATATTACTTAGTATGCTTCTTGTATGAAGACCGGTTTCAGCAGCTACATATTCTTCATTTGTTTTAATCATTGTGTCATTTTTAATATTGTTTTCCACATAACTAATAGGAAAATGAATACAATGAATTTTAATTAACGCCCTTTTTAAACTATAATCTCTACATTAATAAAAAGAATTGGAAGATAAAAAGTGACATTAACGTATTCAGGTTAACGAACTCAATTACTTTATTATTCAATTTATAAAATAGTAGGTGCTGCACCTCCCGCAAAGTGTACCTAGAACCACAAACATTACCTTAATGAGATATACACTCACGCCCATACACACAATACCTACATACATACAGTACAAACTAAAACGCTCGTCGCTTTGTTAAGCGAGAAGTGGAGAAAATGAAGAAAAAATAAACAATGAAAGTAATTACGAGTTAAAAAACTATCATCCAAAACACCCGCGGTCTCGGCAGAGAATAGTAACACTACATCCGCGATGCGACCGTCCACATTGTAATAAAAAAAAAAAGTTTTGTATATATTTTTTGAACTTTTTCCATTAGAGCGCATTCCCTGAAGAGCGGTCGTTCGCGTGAGAATGAGCAATTTCCTCCAGACCGCCACGATTTCGATCTGGCTTCCTGCCTGAGCAACGATTTTAAAATTTATAGAATCGCTTTACATTAAATTAAATATAAGAACAAACATGACTTCAGTATGCCAGCGAAATACTTAAGAATCACGGCATTCGTGCATTGCCTCTGGAACTGGAAATGCAATTGTGTTGGAATATTATTTTATGTTATATAATATTTACGATCTAAGTAAATTTGTGGTTCATTTTATCAAATATGCTAATAATATTCTTAATTTATTTATACTTCAATATGTACTATTTACTGCTTCTCGAGACTTGGGCAAAACATGCCATCGTTAACATGATAATAATGAGGAAATAACTATGGCGCCGTCTCGTCTTGGCGCAGTTGGCCAAGCGTGTGACTGTAAAAGCGAGAGTTGAGGGTTCGATTCGCACTCTAGGAAATAAGCAATTATTAATATTTTCATTTCTTCACTGTAGTAACAAGGCAAAGCGCGGCGTTGAGTTCCTCTACTCAAAAATTCGACAGAAAGTGGGTAACGGAGTGTCTCAATACTAGGGTCGCTCTGCCTACCAAGCTTTACAGGTTACAGAGTGAAACTGAAAAAAAATGACATACATATTTACATGTATTTTTTCTGCCATCATTTCTTTTACATTTACCAGATTGCTTGCTGTACAGCATAAGCTAAACACCTCGCTATCTTAACCAGAATCATTAGCTTGAATCCAAATATTCGCCGCTTTTCGGATTTACAACCTCTAGCAATAAGAAATGCTAGTAAGTAACACCGCATTGCACCAGTCGTTATACATTGGAAGGTATATTTTCGTAAACCTTTCGCAAATATCTGGATATGCTTTCGTAAGCCTTTCGCAAATTTCTAGATATATTTATGGCTTACTTTTCTACTTAAGTAATCGTTTGTTATTGTTTTTTAGAATATGTTGCGTATTTAGCTATCTCTATGATATAGTTTTTTTTTTTTTTTATTTATTACTATGAAATATCCATACAAATATATTTTTACATTGATGAAGGCACTACAAAAAACCACGAAGGTTTGTCTCGAGTACCAGAACTCGTCTTAATTATAGATTTTAATAATATAGTTAAATAATATAATAGTTAAATAATATAAATAGTTGATTTCGGGATTAATGATCTGATCAGATTAAAAACGTCCTTTCACTTCAACATTTTAAAGTGCTTTATTATTTAGTTTTGCCTGTCTGTCTGCATACCCTTCAAAATTCGAAAGATGTGTTAAGATGATAAAGAAATACAAAATACTAATTATTGATTATTATCGTCAAGATAGTAAAACAAGTTTGGTATGCAAGTTAAATGAATGAACGTAGTACGTACGAAGTACTAAAGAGTTTTAGTCAATATAGCCTTAAATGTTCAAATATTTGTCAAATGTACAAAATTAATTTACTAGAAATTCTTAAATGTAAAAATATTACCAGATTTGTGTAATGTTATTAATTCCTTTTTAACTTAATTTTAATCAATCATTTATGAATCATTTATCTTTTTTGTCATTACTAATATGCTGGCCTATGACTAATTTCAAATTCCTCGAATTCTAATATATATATATAACTAATTGCAACGATATCTTATCTATTTGATAAATACATTATAGGTATATTATTATAGACTAAGATATAATTTCACATTGACCTTTTTTTTCTTTTCATACAAAATTTTTATTTCAGGTTAACCCATAATGTAAAAGAGGAAATTGAAAAATCTGATGCAATGTCTGCCTTTTCGTGTATTATTTTTTATCTATATATTTTAAAAATATTAAAAACGCAAAGATCTACTAAATAAAAATATTTGAAATATAAAAAACCTTCAGGTCAAACGGCTTATAATTGAAAAATGCCGAGAATTCCAATTATTTAAATCATAATAAATTATTGGACATTCAAATTAAACAAAACTTATTACATTAGTACTTTTACGCTATATCCCGTACACAGCCGAATAACATTGCTAAATGAATATTTTCTATTATTAATCCATTTTACTGAATAAACAAAATTAACAAGCTATACTATAATATAGCTATATATAAGTCAAAATTTACACATTTTGGAAAACAACAATTCCTTACTTACACCGTCTTTTAGAAAACATAAATTTTGATAGATTCTTTTCGAATAACCTTATCTAATCATGGTGACCATTTCCAATGTCCACTACTTTAGTATCTTGTTAACAGTATAAGTGACCGCACGTGACAAAGGAAACAAACAAAAATGTGGTAAGTTTCATATTTATTAATACTTAAATAAGAATTATATAAAACTGTATTATACTTAAAGAATTGTTTTCTTATTTTAACTTGTTTAACATGTTAGTATAGCAATTGTAGATTAAATTTAAGAGTAGAATAAGGATAAATATATAAGATTTGCTTACTATCTCTTTCGTTCACCTTGAGCGCGACGTGTTCTCCGGCACTGGACCGCGAATTGTTACTTAAGTGTGCATTGTGCAATTGCATTATTTTATACACCTGTATAAGGTTCCTTTATAATAGTTATTAAGTTATAGTTTATTTATTATATTATTTATTTATTTATTTAATACTTTATTACATCATAAATAACTTAAACACGAGACAAATAAAACAAACGTATATTAGCTTAAACATAAAACAGATACAGAACCAATTGAAAAATAGGTAATGGGTATGGATTATATTTATTATATTTTATATTAAAAAAGTATCAAATTATTGTTTTTCCCTTATAATATTAAATTCGTAACAATAATATTATACTTTAAAATAGATTATTATTTATTTTTCTACAAATAAGAAACCATATCCTCGAATCGTTAAGGAGGAAAAGGCAAAAATCCTTTCTAACTAGTTAAGTCAGTTGGCTTCCTTCCTTTGTAGAAAATCACTAATAGAATAATTACGTAGGCAGAGGCCAATTACTATTATTATTGTATAAGAAAATTATATCGATTTAACTTGAGAATTTTTATGTACTAATAACTGAAACGATAAGGCCTGAACTATAGATAAAAAAAAACAATATTATAAAAAAATATGAATTCATCAGTATCTTTACGCTCGTAATATTATAATTACATATTATACATGTACACATTACACTTATAATATACTAGTGGACCCGAACGCGGCTACGCCCGCTTAAACTATACGAATATTCATTTAATATATTTATTATATATATTTATATATTTATTATTTATTTTCAGCTTTCAATAGAGAGATGCGTTAAGCAAGCTCATTTTGGGTGACGTTTCCTAACAACAAACTTTGCAAATTGCGTAAAAGACAGACAGACAGACAGAGTTACTTTCGAATTTATAATGTAGGTATGGATGGATAGGTTGAATTAAGTAAAAGCTATTGTTAGAACCAAACGGGTTTCTTCTATTTTTCTCCGAATAAACATAAATATTTGTATGTACATATTTCTACTGTAGCTTTCTATAAGTATTTAGATGACATACGAAGAAAACAATATTGTTTTATCAAAAGCTATACATTTATAATACTTTAATCACCATTAAAATTTAATTATAATACGATACGATTGTTTTATACGTCAGTCACGTTTTCTTATAATCTTCGTTAACATGAAATTTGATAAAATTTCTTTATCTCACGATAAATAGTTCTATTTTCACGTTCAAATGTAATTATTGAATCTATTAAAGACAACTATTAGCTGTCATATACTTAGATTTTCATAGATATCATCGTCTACATATTTATAGGCTTACCTCTATATATATATCGATACTAATTTATCTTTGAATATATTAATAATACAAAAAACGATAGATAGAAGTAGAGAACAACCAAAACCAAATAAAACTTTTTATTATTATACCCAAAATAAAAAAACAACTCAATATTTTTTGTATACTTATTGTATCAACACACCTATATTGTTATCACGCCAGCATACTTGATATCTGATTATTTTTCATAGATTACTTTATTATCAATACAATATCCCTGTAAAATCATTTTTGTTAGTCAAAAAACATTTAGATTTCTTTCTATTGGTCCGATTACTAATATTTCCTGTATTTGTTTATTTATATATAATGGATCAAATAATAAGATATATATATATAATATTTTAAGTCAGTGACTCATTTTTACATTGAAATATACGAATTCGAAGAATGTGAATTTGTTTATCCATGATAGTAAAAGTTCCTTGGAAAATCAAAATCTAAAACAGAGTTTGAATACTTTTTTTATAGTAGTTTATTATAGCCATAAACAGCGTGTATAGCAAATGATTTCAATGATAGTTTCTCCAAAAACAAGAGCCTAGTTAAAAAGGAAATAGAAAATATATCTTAGTAGATTACACCTACTTTTATTTCTTTTTCATGTATTATAGCAGGGTAAATAGACGGAATCTAGCATAAGAACACTCCTTTCTCCACTTACCGACGAATTGGTATGGCGGAACTCAACGCCGCACAGATACAATATATATGTCAGTTAATACTCATAATAAAAACTATATTTTTGTTTCAGTTTGAGTTGTGTATGCAGTTTATTATGCAAACTCATCAGTTTGGCTATATCACTTCTATTCATAATTGCTATTGTTCTAATTATACTGTGGGCGACAGGCGTCATCTTTGTATCAGAGGTAATTATTATTTAGTTAAGTGAAGGACCTATCATTCAGGAATAATTTCTAGCTTCACTTTTTATTAAGCTTTTATTAGGTTAGGCAGGGAGAAAGTAGAGTTAAGAGACTCCTTCGTTTTCTACTTACCAAAGGAAAAAATAATAATAATCTATTTTCCCTGATTGGCAATCCTCAACCATGTCGTTTTTAAGCAAAGTTTTTTCGCTGTGGAATAATGGACTCATATTTAAAAAAACACTCATTAACTTAACCAAATTACTTAAGTGTCGAAACTTCTCATGCAGTAAGTCGAGCACCAAAGACCATATGACCCTTTATATTAATTTTAACGATTAATTTTGATTTTTTTTCTATTTATTTTCTACAGAGTAACACCCCGACGTCAGATATATCAAATTCAGTACGACATGCGATGAGATTGGGCGTAGGAGGTAACTGACGGAGGATTCTGACAACTTACATAAATAAATAATCAATAGAGTCGTGACGGCATAATACATAACTTTACTTAGATTACTGGTTAAATTATTTATACAAGAACAGTATAGATGTTACTTCAAAAACCCATGTACAGGTAAATCTTAGATTTCACTAGTAAACCTTAAGATTTACCAATATGCATTAATAAATGTAAGGATTTTACAAAAGTACATTTGAAAGAAGTTCACATTGTAAGTGATTGTTTTATAAAAAGAAAAAATAATGATTATCTTACAATGCTTGTATAATATCCTTACAAATTTATTCAAATAACACAGATTAGTCCAAAGGTAACAAAAATAAGTCTTCTATATAGTAAGTAGTATTTATGTATTGTAAATATAAATATTTTATATACAAAAGTATTTTTATATTAAAGTTAGTTCAAAAAAGGATTCATTTAATATATGTTATAACAGACATCGACAAAAAATAATTACAAACTTTAAACATTTTACAATAAACCTACATACCTCCTCTTTTAAGAGGTCTCATGAAACTTATGAAGTATTTAAAATTTTATATAAAGCATATGTCGTTATTTATTTCCTAGGATGTAATTTTTTTTAATAAAAAAATAAATTTACTTTTTACATTCGTTTTATTTACTTGTTACCTGCGATGATATCCTTTTTATAACAATTAATAAAAGACTACTATGTACTTTATAAAAGCCCTGTTACTATTAGTCAAAAGAGATGTTCGAAAAAATTATGATGTTTTTTATAGCCTGAATTTGAGATGAGAGAGGCAAATTATTTTTGCGGTGAAAAGTAAAAAAAAAGGCTTTACTGCTTTATCTCATTCGTATTTTTTTACTATTTGTAAATAGAATATTATGAACTGACGAAACTATAGGCAGAAACAAACAAAAACCTTATATAAATATGTAATCCATTTTAAATCATTAATGGGTAATTATTAAAGTTTAGATTATACTGTCATGTAAACTTGTACCGTGACATACTTAAACTTCTGTTTCGTTCGAAAATATTAAACTCTAGAAGAATTAAATTATTTTTTAAAAAAATTTCAAAAATTCTAACAATCCTAATCTCAGGTATAATATAAAATATAATTATATTTGTTACATATATTACATATTACGTTACATATTTATAATTTACTTTAAATATTTAAAACAACATTTTGTAACATTAAACGAATAATAAAATAAAATAGATGCAGTTGACACATGTCAGACGGTAGGGGATTAATATTTCAGTAAATACGGCTTTTAAATTTAATTAAAATAATAGCGTAAGGGACAAATAAAATAAATGTAGGGTTAATTAACAGACAGGTATTTATCGATTTCATTACCTTAATATTGATATTATAAATATTAAATATAGAGGTTTCTACATATCACTATTTTATTTATTTATTCAAATACATTTTTGGTCAGCTTCACGCTGTATCCCGCAATTAACAGGCTAGGCTAGGCTTTTTAATATGTGGTTAAAGACATACATCAATAATTATATAAATGAAGATTAGTATATTTGAGGCCGGATATCAATCAGTAGAGGCAGAGGCTATTATCAATTTGAGTAAAAGGATTAAGAATTAAATCAGCTGCACGCTGTATCCCGCACACAGCGGAGTAGGCAGAGGGAACAGAGAGTTAACACACTCCGTTCCCCACTATCCGCCTAATTCGGAAGGCATTGCGTGTATACCAGATCAGGGAAATTAAGATAACTGTTAGAAATTAAGATAATTAAGAATAGAAATTAAGATAATTAAGATAACCCATACCCACTGCAAAATATTTAAATATTTCTATAGGTTGTTATTCATGTAAGCCCTTATATACATCTAGGTAATTCCTGTATAATGTAGTTATATTGGCAATACAAAATATATAACATAACATAGTCAAATTTTTTTTCGCTTTCTTTGTAAACTATATACGGATATATTCTAACACTCTAACGGAATGCTTATTATAGTTTTTGTAATACGTGCTCCTCCTCCCATCCAGATAGTCGTATACTGACAAGTGACTGGGTTCAGGCGAAGTACTAGTTTATATTAATAGTTATTAAATCTAAATAGGAAACTGGAATTATGTGGTGAGAATAAGTTCTTATTATTACTACGAGTCTTCATTGTTTTTAGCGAATTAAAAAATCCATGTTGTTATTGATAAAGAAGATAAAGCGCCTATTGATTTGCTTTAAAAAAATCTTTTGCATACCCTACATGCATTGGAGCAGTTATTTCAAAAGATTTCTTAAAACTTTTCTTTTGTATTTCATGCACTAGTAACAATGTGTGACGAAGGTAAGGAGAGAATAGTGATAAAATACTTTTTTTTACATTTTTAATATTTCTTTATAATTGCATACTTTCAAGAAATGTGATATTTAAAGCCCAGTTGTAGAGTAGGGACACAAACGTATGACAGTAAACGCGGCAAGTTTTGGGTTCTCTTCCCACACGAGAGCAAGGTGGCGTTGAGCTCTCCAGAATTCGACAGTGGGAACAGGAGTTTCTTAATGGAGAAAGCAGTGTTCTAACACTAGGTTCCCAAGATCCCTAGCCTACCATGGTATGTGCGAGATAGAGAATAAAAACACAAAAAATATTTTCTCTTTCAGTTGTAAATGGACTTTGACATATCAAATAGTTTGTTGCGTGATACTTCTTATTTTCTTTATTGTTATATTAGTGTCATCGTTATGGCTCCATGCTCATACATACCTAAAGTAAGTCCTATTATAATATATCTATTATATATTATTAACCTTTTTGCTTGAAAGACTAGACTAGAGTTAACTAACATTTTCTATAGACTTGATATAGAAAATGTTAGTTAACTCTAGTGACTAAACTCTTGGTCCAGTTTTAGATTAGTTCAATAATTCTCTAACCAAATACCTTGCAAAATGTTTGTTACATTAATTAAATATTTATTAGTTATTAAATATATTTTTATCATTGTTTTCATGTTTAAATTCTCAACATGACAAAACAAAATTATAACTAACTCTATCCCTTNTCCCCCCCCCCCCCCTAAAAATCTATTTCTTAACACTACCTCAAGTGCTGTAGTCGTATGCATGTGCACACTACAGCCTACTCTATACTTATACCAACTAAAAAAATATAATTTATTATGTACACATAGTCACACACGTATGGGAGAAATAATAATAGTAATAATTTCCTCGCTCTGGTAACGAGGCAATACGCTACGTTGAGTTCCATCACTCAACACGCAATGCCCCAAGAAATTCCCCAATTCAGCGGAAAGTCGGAAACGGAAGTGCCTTATTGAGAAAGAAGTGTATTAGCACTAGGTTTCCAGGTTCTCTTTATCTACCCTGTCATATACGAAGAAGGTCAAAAAATATTGTAATAGCTAAAGAGATATACTGTAATCTTTCATTTTGATATCAAATATTGCATAAATTCCAGAACTCCGACGGTTTTAAAACTGATATCAACTATTACATATTTATAAACCTTTGGCCGATAACTAAATTGAGTGAGAGTTTCATACAAGAAAGAAGGAACACATTAATAGTTTTACAGCAAGCTTTATTCGTTTTTAATTGGTCAAAACTTAATTTTTTTTAAGGCTTTTGGCCAACTGTAGTTACCTAATATTTGCCTTATCTTTTCATTTTCCGAATTTGATATAAAGTACTTCATGAGCAAAATAATAACTTAACTTTTACACAACGGTATACCTAGCGGTCGTTATTCTTATTCATTTATAACTACTCTGTAGGTAAATTGATATTTATACGAGTATATTATAATTTCGTTCGAAAATATTTAAGTATAGAAAAATTAAATTAAATTTAATTATTTTTCAACAATTCTAACAATCTTAATTTTAGGTATAATGAAAAATATAATTATATTTGTTACATAGTTATGTTTAAAATTTACTTTAAATGAAATATTTAAAATAATATATTTTGTAAAAGATAATACATATTAAAAAAATAATAAAATAATATGGACGCAGTTGACATATGTCAGACGAAAGGAAATTTCAGAAAATACAACTTTTAAATAAAAAAAAATAATATTTCTACGGGATAAATAAAATATAATATATAAATAAATAAATAAATGTAGGGTTAATTAACAGTCTACAGGTATTTATCTATTTCATTTCCTTAAAATTGATATCATAAATATTAAATATAGCCATAGATAGAGTCGTTTCCACATGTCACTATTTTATTTATTTATTTACAAACATTTTTGTTACAACCGACGTAGACAGAGTAACAGGCTAGGCAAAGAGAGTCTAGTGTTAAGAAACACCGCTTCTCACTTTCCGCCGAATTCCGCGCTTTGACTCGAGTGGATATCGAAGCCAAAACCTCGCGACTGGCCTCAAATTTATTCAAATGACGTATATAAATAAATAAATTAGAAAACTGAGCTACTTATGGCTGCTTTTTACTTATCCCTCTTTTTTAATATGTGGTTTTAAAGTATACATAAATAATTATATAAATGAAGATTAATATATTTTGATACCTTCGTTAAAATTCATGTATGACTCACAATATATGAGCTGATATATGTACTTACTGCTATCTTCCGCAAAATATAATTTTATCTGTTTGTATCTATATTGATTTTTCCAGTGACGATAATACATACTTGTACTTAAATTGATAATGATATACTTAAATATTATTTACATAAAAAAATATTAAAATGACTAAACATTGCTTAATAAAATTTGGAAAAATAAAAAAAACTGATTGTCGCGTAGATTTTGTTGTAATACTTCTTCAATTCAATTGTACCAAGTTGATTTTATTCTCCCCTTCTCGCTTTTTCCCGCATAGCAGGATAATCAAAAGAAAATTAGTACAATGATTTTTCATTTTTCTCCCAATTTCGAAGGCGTGTTGAGTGGCCGAACTCAATAGCGTGCATTGTATACCAGAACGGAGAAATGAAGATAAATCCCCGAGTGAGGATCGAACCCACAAACATCTCAATTACAGATCCACTGCGAAATATTTTTTTGTATAGCTTATTATTCATGTAAGCCCTTATATCCATCTAGGTAATTCCTGTATAATCTACTTATAGTTGATACTTGACTCTACATTGGCAATACAAAAGGAATCATAATATAACATAGTAGAGTTTATTATTGCTTTCTTTGTACCCACTAACATATAATCTAAAGGCATATTGAAAACTTAGGATACTTTTTGTAATAAGTGCTCCTCTTCCCATCCAGATAGCAGAATAAACAAGTGACTGGTTTCAGCCGGAGTACTCGTTTATATTAATAATTAATAAATCTAAATAGGAAACTGGAATTATGTGGTGAGAATAAGTTATTATTATTATTACTTACGAGTCGTGATATTTTTTTTAACTAATTGAAAAATCCTATCTGTGGTTTTATAAAAAGATAAGTAGTTAGCCACTTAACACGTATATTTTGAATTGTTTTTGAAAAAATCATTTGCATACTCTATTGCACTAGAGCAGTTATTTTAAAAGATTCCTTTAGTCCGTTTTTTGCATTTTACGCATCAAGTAGGCAAGGAGAGAAGTTATGGGTTCGATTCCCACGCGAGTAAATAAAATATTTAATATTTTCATTTCCTAGCTGCGATAATAAAATAAAATAAAGCAAAAATAGGGCGTCGAGTTCCCCCATTCAACACGCAATTCGTCCAGAATATTGCAGACATTCAGGAACGGAAGTTTCTTAATAGAAACGTAGTGTATTAACACTAGGTTTCCGGAACAAAGAATAAAGCTACAAAAAAAAAATGTTTTCCTTTTCAGCTGCATATGCAATTTGATATGTCAAATAATTACTTGCGTGATAGTTATTGCCATCATTATTGTTGTACTAGTGATAGGATTGTGGGTCGGTGGTTATATATCTGGTAAGTATCATTGTTTATCTATCTTTTATTATTTACTTTTCTTTTTAAAATACAAAGAAATTTCCTACTAAACACTTCACCTAATTTTGATTTACTCTCATCATTTTCTGGGCAAATAATTTAATAATGTTTGCTACATTAATTATTGTTAGTTAGTTTATAAAAAAAATATGTTTGTATTCTTTGTTTTTTTCATTTTATCCTTAAATTTTCAACATGGCTTAGAAAATTATAACGATTGTTCTTCCCTAAATATTTCCTCTCCAAAAACTGTCTTTATAATCTATTTTTTTTTTATTTTATTTTAGGATAACCTACTAAAGGAAACACAAGTTTAACATATGTTGAAGTTTAATTAAAACTAGCTAAGCGTAAGCATCATGTAAATATAATTAATTATCTGTGGAACGGTTTACTTGTATAGTTCATATAGATACTATATACTTCATGTCTTCTCGTATCGCCATCTCTTAATATATTGGGAGGAAGCTGTATCTCTGTTCTTCACTTTCTAAACTTTTAGATATATGAGGAGTCTTATTATGCCAACTATTACTACGATAATTGATCAAAATTTTAATTTTTACTCGATTAATTGTTTATATTTGAAAATATTTTCATTGCAACTGTTATATTTGAGAAATCGCGGTGTTCGCGGTTGGTCATTTGTTATTGCACCCATCCCATCCCCATCTAAAATGGATGGAAAGTGGAGATCAGAAGATTTTTACTCCCTCCAAAGATGAATAATTTGTAAATTATGTGTCAGTAATAAATAAGATTTCTTAATTTAATGAAATAATAAATATTTTTTTTGGAATTATCAAACTTGTTTTTGATCTCCCTTTAACAATTAAAATACAGGCAAGACCAAGGGAAAAGTGACCGATGCAAAAGGCTCTTCAATTAAGAATAAATGGGATAGTTTATTAAGGTAAAAATTAAATACAGTTAACGTTTTATGTTGTTTGATTTCTACCCGAAGTAATCCTTATTCCATAATTTATTTGACATTTCGTATAACCTTTGATAACTTCACGCTGTATCCCGTACATAGCAAACTAATGTAGTAAATAACTAAAATAATGCTACACTCCGTTCCCGTGAAGACACATCCGTTCCGAGTGGCGGAAGTCAACCACGCGTCTTGCTTCGATACCAAAGCGAGGAAATGAAGTGGAAATCCAACCCACAGCCGTCTATTTTTTATGCTTATTTATGGCTTAAAATTTTTGTTTAATCTAAAACTAAATCTAAAAATTTAAATACTTCTGAAATAAATGAATAAAATATTTCAAATTGGCAAAGAATAAACTTATAGAATATAATTTCTGAGTGTTGTATTAAATACAACAGCAATACGAGGACGTCTAGAATAGTATATAATAGACTTGGAGTATATAGTACCTATTATTAAGTAGTACTCACATATCTATTTTACGTTGGATGATATATTCAAGTCTCTATGGAATGTCGCAACGTAATGTATGGTCCCAACGGCATACTCTACATACTCTAACATACATACATATAAAATGACTAGAGGGCCCGGACGCGGCTACGCCCGCTTGAACTAAACGAATATTTATTAAATTCTTTTCAGTTTCCAATAAAGAGATGCTTTAAGCAACCTCGTTTTGGGTGACGTTTTCTAACAACAAACTTTGCAAATCGTTGCTTAGCGACGGTTGTTATTAACATGGCGGAATAAATTGCATGTCAAATTAATAACTATTTTAATATATTGGTATATATCAAAATATTACAAATATGAGAAAAAAAGTATCCTATGTTCATCCAGAGGCCCTCAAGTATCTCTATATGAGTATTTTATCACAATTACATTAGCGGTTTGGCCATGATTGCGTAAAAGACAGACAGACAGACAGACAGAGTTACTTTCGAATTTATAATATAGGCATGGATAGTACTATAATAGCTAGTGGTAATAAAATATAATACTAAAGTTTTCTAAATATTCGTAATTTTACTGAATATATTATACTAAAACGTCCCTTATCGGTTTCAAATATATGAAATTGAAATATATATAATTGAACTAACCGGAATTTGTACCATATGTAATTGCAAGTGTAAAATTAAAACAATATAATTATTTGACGGTATCTGTAAAATTGATTTCGGTCATCGATTATAACAGATAGTAATGTAATTATAATTTTGTTCAATTAACGTTGCCAATTGCCGAAATACCCATATTTGCAATAAATCTAAGTATTTTTCTTGTAGTATATATATATATATATATATATATATATATATATATATATATATATATATATATATTATAGCATATTATAGCATATAACATAGCCATTCCCATATATATTCCCATATATGGGAATGGCTATGTTTTAAAGGTGACATAAATATTAGATAGCTACTTAATAATATTTGATAGTTAAAGAAAATGATAAACCAAATAACTATGTTGTCAATTACCAGTAGTCCTTTTTCTTACAACAGTATGTATAAAATACTACACTTTTTTTTAATAAATTAATTCTCTATCTCTCTATCTCTAAATATTTGTGAAGCATACACATAAAACTTCTAATCAATAATAACGTCAATTAAAATTATATTAGCCTTATCAGATACACAGAACTGTAAATCGAAACATCGACATCGGAATCATATTAAATGTATTGAATTTATTATTTGTAATTAAAATTATTACTATTATTTTTAATAACATTAAGGTTATTAAATTTATTGGCTGTATTTAAATAAATTAAATCAAAGTAAATCAGTTTCGATTTTGTATTGTAACGGCGTGCCGATATGCTGTACATAACTGATTTTATAATTCCATCACCTAAGTTCGCTGTCGTTTCACCAATAAAGAGAAATGCTTTTACGGTTATCTTACATAATATTGAAAAGAAAAAAATACTGAATTCTTCCTCTATAGCATATGCATATAAACCTTTATTATATTTCACATCGATCGTCGCCATGCACGCTTTTGTGTATTCTAGGAGAGGTATTAAAATAAATGGTATTTTTAGTAAAATACACTGTTTATTTACAATAATTCTGTATACTATGGCAACAGTTATTATACGTCAACAGACATGGGGAATGACCGTGGCAGACATACCTTTGACTATGCTATCTAAAACTTTTACCATCCTGCAAAATATTGAACTAAGCTATGACATTTTCGTACTCTCTTTCGGGAAAAGTGTGTGTTATATAAATCTCATCACCACAATAGATGATATAGATAGTCATTTTGCAATGGATGAAAAACAATTATTTACGAAAAGACGGCGTTTCGTATTTTTTTTATTATTCGTAGCTGTTAATTTGGTACTTTCAACGCCTCTTTTTAACACATTTCAATTGTCCAGCCTCTTAACGTATACAACCTTTTTGTTTGTTATGTTGCAAGGCGTAAATTGTGGTTTCTTTCTTGTTATTATTTACACCCAACTCGTGAATTTTAATGCTATTCTTTCAATTAAGGCTTCTAAATTATCAGACTCAAAGAAATTAATTATAAAAAATGATATAACAACGAACTTATTGAAGGTAAGTGAAAAAACTAATTTTTCCTTTCTCTAAATGAATATCTATATATCTATAACGTAGATCTAGAAATACTGCAATTCTTACTCCTTTTTTTCTTTTTCCATCCATAGTTTTAGGTATATTTTAATCACTGCCATTGTTATTTCAGAAAATGCTCAGTAATTCAGTGAACACATTCAGTAATAACAGCTATTGTTGGTTTGAACTCATGCAAATATATGATAAAATTTCCGACTGCATTTATATTTTCAACAAGATATACGCCCAGCAGGTATTTTTTTAATATTATTTTTAATCATATTTTTCGCAATATTCAAACATAATTATGGAGCTTTCCTCTAGTCATGACTCAGCGGCACAATCATGGGACTGTAAATGCAACAGGTTGTAAGTTCGAGACCCACTCGAGGGAATTAAATATTTAATATTTTAATTTCGTTACTCAACACGCAATACTTTCAGAACTCGGCGGAAAATGTGGAACGGAGTGTCTTAGCTCTAGGTTCCCCCTGCCTTCCCTACTGTGTGCGGGGTACAGCGTGAAGGTGATTTGATTTGATTTTTGATGAAATTATAATCTTTTTAAATGAATCGCAATCTGGAAAGCAGTACATTTGGTATATTCACATTTGTTTGCAGATACTATTTATGTACAATTCCTGGTTTTTATCAACTCTATTAGTCATATGTAGATCAATATCTCCAACATTAAAAGTAAGTTTTTATTATTACATAAAAAATATTTTGTATTGATATGTCTTGAATTTAAATTTTAATGAGAAATTTATACAACAATTCATTCTAACCACAATCATTATTTATATATATATATACATAAGTACTAAATAGTAAAGAAGGTTCTCCTAGAAAATATTTATTTCAACTTGTCCCATTCATCTTATTTATTGGCAATAACGGTTTGAGTATAGGAAACTATCTTTAAGATAACACTACCTCAAGTGCTGTAGTCGTATGCATGTACATACTACAGTTTATTCTATACCCATACCAACAGGAGTTAGTCTAATTAATAAATTTCTAAAGACGCGGTTGATTCCCTCCAAACAACACTTACTTACCTAATGGCCCAAAAATTCGGCGGAAAGCGGAGAATGGAAGTGTCTTAATTTAAAGCCGGTGCCAAGTAAAACAAACAGGCTTAGTAATTAGATATTGTAGTAAGGTTTTTGTAGCATTAGCTTGACACCGACTTGTAAATTATTAAATCTTTGTAAAATTATTTTTCACTTTTTAGTTCGTTGTTAGAAGTCGGTTTTTCTTTTTGTTAAAAATTAATTTATTTTACGATTTTGAGTGATGGGTAGATCTTAAAATCATGCTTCTTTAACGAGTGGTGATGGTGGTGGTAGTGGTTGTCAACGAGTGCTTGTGGTTGTCATAAGTAAAACTTCATTTAATTAGGTATTATTTTTGTGTAAAGTTACATTTTGGTATATTGACAAGAACATACATAAAAAATGTTCGGGAGAATTGGGAATCTCCCTTTTTTGAAGTTGGTTAAAATGAAATGCAACGATCAGGAATCTCACTTCTGACATCAATTTAAAAAGTTTTTGCTTGTAACTATTACAGTATAATCAATTTTTACCAAAAAAAACAAACTTTCTCAATTTTCACCAGATCCCATTATCGGAACCTAACCAAACGTTCACCAAATTATCCTTGAAGTGTATTCTTTCAAATAAAAAAAGAATCATCAAAATCGGTTGGCGCGACATTGAGTTATTCGTGTNTTGAAGTGTATCCTTTCAAATAAAAAAAGAATCATCAAAATCGGTTGGCGCGACATTGACTTATTCGTCTATTTGTCGCGCACATACCTAATGCAAATTTAAGACTTATGTGATTTTCTCATAGATACCATTGTCAGATATGGACAAAAAAAATGGGACCATTCGGGAAGCTTCACCTTTCAAACAAAAATAAAATTTTCAAAATCGGTTCACCCAGTCAAAAGTTATGAGGCAACAAACATTAAAAAAAAATACAGTCGAATTGATAACCTCCTTTTCTTACTGAAGTCGGTTAAAAAAACAAAAGAGGAATCCATTCATTTTGATACCTAATGAAAGATGACAATAGGAGCGAAATATAAAAAATATATATATATTCAAATATAATGTCTACTGTATTGTATTCCAGAACTCTGACGATGTTAAAACTGATATCTACTATTACATATTTATAAACCTGCGGCCGATACTCATAACTAAATTGAGTGAGAGTTTCATACAAGAAAGAAGAAACACGTTAATAGTTTTACAGCACGTTTTAATTGACCAAGACTTAGGTGAGCTTAAAGATTTTTTTAAGGCTTTTGGCCAATTGTAGTTACCTAATATTATCTTTTCGTTTTCTGAATTTCATATTAAGTATTTAATGAACAAAATAATAACTTAACTTTAAAACTTAACGATACATACTATATCACATTCGAAACATCTAATGGTCGTTATTCTTGGTTATATTTAACTACCCAGAACGTAAATTGTGTTTATATATTTTATTTTAATATTTCTATTGTTCTAGACCACGTCTATCGTCAACAAGTAGAAACTATGATGCAGCTTGTAGAATCGAGGAATATGAAAATATCAGCCAATGTCTGTTCCATCAACTTGAGGTTGATGATCGCTTTTGCTGGAAGAGTTATATCCTATTCCGTTCTTATGATACAAAATTTCTATTTACGTCACTAATTTTTAACCGACTTCTGTAAGAGAAGGAGGTTTTTTTTTCGTTTTCTATTATCACCATTGGTATTCACTCTTTTCATGTATTCAGTTAAAGATAGTATATGATGTAAGTACTTAGTTGAAAATACACTAAAACAATTAAGTAATGAAATTGTTTTAACGCGGATTCAATCTTAAATTAAGCATTTATATTTTGTTAGGTACTTAAGTAACATATTATGTTGTTATTATTACAAGGTGAAAATATGTCGCCTAAATCAATATTATATTCATACTTTTGTGTCGCTTTTCATTTTACATAATATATAAGTAGCTGTACCTGTATAGTAGTTAGCAGTGTTTAAGCCTGTGAGCATAAATGGTGGAAAAGCGGGGAACAAAATTCTTTTAATTGGCACGGAGTGTCTAGCACTAATCCAGGTTTGCTCTGCCTACTTTGCTATATGCGAGATGCGGCGATAAAAATAATAGCATAAACGTAACTATAATAGATAAATCATTCATAAACTACAAATATATCCGTGTTAATTTAGTATAAGAATATTCTTATTATTGTTATATTAAATAAGGTATTCATTTATAATTATTATCACGTTACTAATTACTTAAAATACTAGTAATTTCAAAATAACTATGACAGTTGTTAAATTAAATTGAAAGTATTAAAACGAGGAAAAATATAATCATTTAAAAATATTTTCGCGGACAAATGAGAAATAACATAGTTCTGTTATTTCCCTCGGGTGAAATAAAATTCAGGGCGAAAATATGAAGAATATGAAACACGCTGTGCGAAATAAATTTTACATTGTCCAACATTCAACGACGAGGTTTATCTTTTCAGAATTTAACAGCTTGGTATTACATCCAGAGAATAACCTGATGCATACAATATATTAAAAATTAAACGTAGGTCGTAATAAAAATACTAATTATAAAAACAACAGCAACAAAAAAAAACAAAGAAAAATATTTATATTAACAGTAATTAAATATTTTTTATTGATAGTTTTGACTTTTTAACTCAGTTTTTTAAATAAATCTTTGTTGTAATAATTGTAAGCAGGATTATGATATAACTAATTAATATACGAGTATAACTAACATTTATAGATGCATAAGGAAATGAAGTTGGCAAAGATAAAGTTAAGTTAGGTGCCGTCATAAAATGAAAAAAAACTTAAATATTTCGTTTGTTTTTCTATATATAAATATATAAAGATTATAGCTGCGCGCCATCTAGTTACTGAAGATAAAATAAAAACGTGCTGCACGCCAATAGACAGCGAACAAGAGAATCACAATTATTCACAGATATAGATGACTCTTTTACAAATTTATTTTTTAAATATTTTAGGGGTTAAATAAAAATATTGTTTATCTTACCACGTATTAGATTGTATGTACCTATGCAGTTGCATATTATTGTAATGTTTTTCATAATATAATTTTGTCCTCTTCAAAAAGGGATGTTTTTGTTTATAATGTATGTTTTGTATTAAGTTTGCTACATTAACGTTGATCGTTCTTTAGTGATCCCCGATTATTAAACAAAAACATTAAAAAGTATAGATTGAATTCAAATTATTTATAATAGGTTATTGTGTTTCTTTTTAAACCAAGTAAGCGCCTATGATACATACTGGTGTATGACTAACACATAAGTTATTAATGATTGCTAACTAATCACCTTTGGACACGATTTAATGAAAATAAAATAATATACAGGATAAAACTTAAATTACTGAAACTTGTTTTAACAATGATTCATTATTTAAGGTCTTTCGTAAAATTTTAGAGTCAAATTGCGTGTAAAAGGAAACACTGTCCAGTGCTCCTAACTTCAAAGCATCACATTTCAAAATTATATTTTACTCGTATAGTAATCGATAATATTAAGTACTAAGCAGGAGTAGGAGGAGATAATATAATTCATTACATTTAAATACAACATTTTAAGATGTAGCTTAAACCTCTACAAGTATCTGGTATCATTCAGTTGAACTTTAGAATAACAAATTCGACGGGCAGCTGAAACGAAGAAATAATTATAATTTCAGATACAGCCTTTTAAACATTCAAATGTTAGCAAGCTATTTAAATGTTACTATGAAAATGTAATACAAGTTTTGAAGATCATATTTTATTACTAAGATTCGTGTTTATAATTATTAAATGTACGTTTTGCTGTATAATAGAAGTTTAAATAAATATAAAAAATCGATTCAAAACAATAATCGTTTGAACAAGAAACGAAATCACCAGACATCCCTACCTACGTATATAAATATAATACCATAGACAATAATCTGCTTCTTATTTACAAATTTACAGTTTACTTTCCGTTCATTTGGGTAAAGTAATTTGTAGATTATAATTTCGAAAGCCATTACTCTGTATTAGTTTTGCCTTTATCGTTCTATTGATTTTTATACTGTTCTCGAACGTGATTTATTTATTATATAGTCCTCAAATAGAGCCATTGACAATACTACATCTATAAAGTGTGAACGTGCAAGAATTAAAGTTTCACTTTTTATTTCGATTTGGATAAGTGAAGAAGTCTGTTGTGTTATTTCCTATTTCAATTATTTAAATAGGTTTTAGGAGAAAATTCAAAAACACTTTGTAATCAAAATGTCGGGATGTAAGTATTAATATGATTTATTCTACTTTACTACTGTTACAACTTTCGCCGGTATGAAGAATTGTGAAATTGTTGCACCATAATTCACCAAATGACTTGTTGCTCATGATTTTTGTTTACGTAAAGAAAACTTTGCTTACAGTTAGAAAGTTATTATTACAGATAGTTGATGACAAATATGTTTCGCATTTCGATAGTTTCGTAAATATTTGTTTGTACTGTTTCTAAGCAAGTTTTTGCATTGTTTGTTTGTTAAATTTTGTAGCGTTTTGAAACTGCTTTAGATAACAATAAAGCTCTAGAAAGCCATTTATGTATTTTATGAAATATTTCATGTAATCAAGTACTAGGCCACTTGTAAACAAGCCAGGCATTTATCATTTGATTTTTAGTTAATGAGCTATTACATTAAGATAGCTAATGATTCAAAATTTATAGTATGACATCAAATATATGCTTCATTTAATATAATTCTAATATTCTATTTTGATTTCAATGACTTAAATTACAGACCCATATGGAGGCAATCCTCAGTACCCACCTCCTCAAAATCAGGTGTATCCACAAATATATAATCCATCAAACATGCCACCTGGACAACCTGCACCTCCTGGATACCCTTCAGGTATTTTTTTAATTATTTGATTCACCATCCACACAAAATTCTTAGTAATTGCTGTATATTATCATTTCATTTTAAATAGCAAGATTTATACATGATATCTATCTGATTCATAATAAAGTATTTCATAACATTTAAAATACTTTTATAATGATGATATGATTATGCTTTGTAAATTAAAAGCTACTGTCATATTGTATCATGCTGCTTTATTTTAAAGCTATATATCATGTATCTTTCAGGTCAAAACCCTCAATTCCCCTATCAACCAGGCTTTGCAGTGTATCCCACTCAGGCAGGTCAAATGCCACCTGCTGCCATGTCTTACCCTGGAGGGGTGCCAACAGCACCGTCATACGGATATGGATTCCCTCAAGTTACACCGCAACTAAGAGGAGAACGTAAGTAATTGATATATTTTAGTATATTCATTCATTGTTTACAATGTTTACAGGTTAACTTTTGGAGTATAAAGTATCATACATTTCAGCGCAGTGCATCATTTAGGTGCAGTGGCACAGTGTGTGATAGTAAGCCCAACAGTTGTGTGTTCTATTAACACTAGAAGACCATGTAATGCTATATGTGCGGTACAGTTTAAAACTGAATAAAATAGACTAAAGACTTTATACGATTTACTTTGCTTTATTTTTCTTATTAGAAATGTCTGCATGCCTACATAAATAGGCAATCGAGAATAGTATTGTATAACAGTATCTGATTGAAGGAAAACAAACTAGTGTCTTTATATTAGTTTCTTTCAGCCTCAGCCTTCAGCTATATACAGGTGATGCTAAAAAGTAATAAATAATGGAATACAAATAAGTAAAACTAAATATTTTCAATAGTAACCATTCTAGTACTTTTTAAAAAAATTACAAAAAATATTGATTTACTTTAAATTTGCTGCATTTAAAAAAAAAGGATAAAATATTGTAGTATATAAATTAATACATCAGCTGCCTGCCTTGATTTGTTGGTGGTGGCTAAACATGCAATGCTTCAAGAATTGCTTTCTAAACAATGAAAAACAAAATTCAAATTAAAGATAAATAAGCAATCAGAAAAAATATTTTTACATTGCAGTTTATTACCCTGCGCTTCCTACCCCTATCTACCCTTGAGATTAATATATTTGATAAATTGTATTTTGCTTAAATGATTTATATTTTTAATTAGAACAATTTAAGTATGACTCATATATAATTAATTCTAAAAAGTATAATTTTATACTGTAATGTTTGTTTTCTGTGTAAACAATGCATATTGTTATCTCCGCATATTGTGACTCAGACTTCATGATTAAAATATTACTGTGTTTAAAAATCAATCTAATGACTATTGATAATAAGATTTTTTATTGCTTGAATGCTATAACAAAGTGATACTGTCATTATCTAGCACTCTCTAAATGAATGACATATATTGAGCTTAAATTTAAATTATGCTTTCAAAATATATTGAATATTTTTTTTATTTAAACTTATATAATAAATAATAGTAACTAATTTGATGGAACAAGTCTAAAAATGCTTTTTATTTTTTTTAAATCTTGTAAACATTATCTTATAACATTTGAGTCATCTCTAAGAACGTGAAATGGTTGTGAGTTCAAATTCAAGTTATTTATATTCAAAATATTCAAGTAAAATGCTTGGTTAGGCATGTGGAGGAAATAGTAAGGTAGTGTTTAACTGTTACATATTGATATTTTAGATGTGTTTTCCTTTTCTACTTTCCATGTTACGCTCACCGCTCACTTTTTCTTGCAATAGGCTACTGTAACTTATTTGATTCTGATAAAATTAATGAGTTATAATATTATTTTAAAATAAAATATTTTGATTTAAATGAACATAATGTAATATCAGAATTTAATATAATATGAAAATTTAATAAAAATTTGTGTATATTATTACAGCAATTGTAAAATAGGTATAAACACATCTGAATTATAGGCATTTGTAGCAGGTTATTATGGCCCTAAATGAACATAATGTTTTCATATTATACCAAAATTTTAATATATTTCCTTTCTCTCATTATAGCAATAGTAGAATGGGTACCAATACACCCAAATGATGCATATAAGCTAACCAACCGTGCAGTAGTAGCGGGTTACGAAGGTCACGACGGCAGCCCACTATGGGTTATAAGGGCGAGGTTCGAAGGGGACCTCATACCTGGAAAATTGGCCATAAAACACAAAACTGCTTACGTGCCTTGGGGAGGACGTGAGAATAATGTGCAAAATATTGAGGTAACTTGATGTTTTCTTTTTTTTATATTGATTTTTTTAAGTCAACAATAATAAAATATATTTAAAGGACAGCTATGTAAATGTTGCATACCCGGCCTAGTAAAGTAAAGCAGTAAGTTAAAGAAGAATATAAAATTCAAGCCACAAAGTTTGCTTTTTTTTTTGCAAAGGAAATAAATAGTAGTGAAGAGGTTATAAGTTTCGAATAATTAAACAAAACAAAAACTTACATAATTATGTACATTACATACTTTTGATTTAACTAAAGTTGACTAATTAATTACATAATAACCACAATAGTTGTATAGGTTAGATGATTTATTTGTCATATTGTCTTAGGTATATTTTTTTATTTTGTATAACAGAGAATATAAATCAATTGTTTAAAAACCTAATAATTTTCACATTTTCTCATACGTTTTTTTTAAGGCGTTTTTTGTCTCCTGAGCAATTGTTCAATAGACTGTTAGCAGGTATACTCTAATTCGATGATATGGCATTGAACTAAAATACTATTATTAATTTGCAGATATGTTGTGCTCGTCCAGAGAGAATTCGTTGGGTAGATAGCCGAGATGGCATTGTGCCACCAAATGCAATAGCTGCTGGCAACACTTCAGATGGTGAACCATTGTATGTAGGCAGAGTGAGGGAACAGGGATCTCTTACACCAGGAAAAGTGAGAAGATTTATATTTATACTGATAAAGCTGTGTTTCTTTGATTGAGTGCACAAATCTGTGACCATATTATATAGATGTAGGCTATTAATTTAACCCACTATAAATGTACATAGAGTTACCATCAAGTGTCATACTTGATTTTAGTTATGTAGTTCTGATCTTCATCTGATGTATCTGACTAGTTGGATTCATTCCCCGCTTGGGGTAATAATATTAAATTATTATTTTAGCTTCACACTGTATCTCGCACATAGGAAAGGCAGCAGGGACCTGAGATCCTAATTTTATGATAGTCTGTTCCCCATAAGACACTTCTATTCCTTACTTCGGGCATTTTGTGTTGAGTGAACATCACGCATTGCATTGTTATCAGAGTGAAGGAATGAAAATATTCAATATTTATTCCCTCAACTGGGTATTGAACCTACAAGTGTCACATTTTCAGTCACATGTTTGTGCCGCAGCGGCCACGTGAGGTCCCTTATTTTTTTTAACCTTTTTAAATTTTCATTTCATTCTTTTCTAGGTACATCCAAGCCACCATGCTATGTACATTTCATTCGCTGGCAAAGAGGTTGCTCACAAAGTATACGAAATATTATGCTCCATTTAAAGTTTAATTATTATAGTTTATTGCATTATGCTTTTATTATGTATACTTAATATATAAGAAAAATTATGTATATTTTGTTTGGATCTTGAATTATTTTAAGGGAATTCAGTATTAGTGTTATATATTTTATTTTGAAAACTCGTCATAGAGATGTCTAATATTGAAGAACTTTAATTGTTATTTGGAAAAGGATTTAAAAGACAATATAGTCTGTTATAAAACTTATTGTTTATATTTTGTAACAACTAGTTTGTAAGCATTGTTACATTTTTAATAAAATGTTTTGTGAAAATGTTGGTTTTTTTTTTTATATACTAATGTTGTTATTAAAGAATAAGAAATTGTTTTTTGTGATAATTTCGTAAGTTAATTCGGTTTTCAAGATATTGAATTAACTTAATCATATATTATGATATCTTAATCACATATTGATGATTTTGTTATAATCTGTAAATATATATGTCGATGTCTATGTTGTATATATCTGTAAATATTTATGGTGCTTGTGATATCAGCAGTGTGGGTGTGGGTTAAAGCAAAACAAGTACAAATTTAATATAAATAATTTATTTCAACTTACAAATTTTAGCATAAGTACTCTATTCACTTAAAATTTTATATTAGTTTGAAGGAATGATATATTACATTAATTTATAGTTGCCAATCTAACAACACTGGTTCAGTATATAAATAATAATGAAATTTATTTAACTAGTAATCATTTTCATGGGTAACATTTGGGCAGAAATCATTCAGTAATACCTTCCTACGGTAGCTTACCCCACGTTTAGCTTCACCACATAGCCCACATAGCTGGGTAGGCAGAGGGAATCTAGGAAGCTTGTTTTAGGACACTCCCGTTCTCCACTTTCTGCCCCCTTTATGACCCCTCCACATTTCAGAGATTTGATTTGTGATTTCGTGTGACTGCATGTTACATTTTACATTTAGCAAATTACATTGTATTAGATTATAATAACAATTCTGATTTTCTTGTTAATTTTAGATATAAATATGTTGACAGAGTGCATTAAGTGCATAAATTAAGAGATATACATCAATAGGCGTAGTGATAAGAAATAATTATGTTTTAATAAGATGCCTGTAATAATTTTTGACATTTATACTTTCGTATTTTAATGGTATATTTAGGAAGTATTCAATTAATTTCCTCCAGTCCTACTTTCTATCCTTTGCAATCACATTTTTTTGCAATTTCGAGATTCTTCTTTCTCGAAGAAGAAGTCTTTTTTATCTCCTTCATCAAAAGCACTAAAAACTTATTCAGATGTCTAAAATCTTATTCAGATGTCTAAAATGTAATATTTAAAATAAAAATAAATTAAATATTATTTAAATAATAATATAAGTACCTAAATATAATAAATTTTATATTTAAATTATTGCGGTCACACATCACAGAATATATAACACTTACAGACTATAAAATTCATCACTTTTATATATTATTTTTTTATATTGTAAATAGCTTTTCTTCAAAAAAATTACAATCACAGTTTAAACAAATATCTTCACTTAATAGACATATCACAGATTTAATCATTTTACATTGGTGTATTGTCTTGTATAAGATTTTTTTGCTTTGTAGAACCATTAGTTTTTTTTTTCGACATTAAGAGATAAACTAAATTATTTACCTTTGGAATGGATTTTCGTAATTAATAATATTTTATAGTCTAAAAAAGTATTTTTAACTAATATAATTATATTAATTAAATTATTATATTAATTAAAAATACTTTTTTACACTATAAAATCTATTTTTTTACTGTATCCAGCACACAGCAGAATAGATAGAGCATTTTGTGTTGAGTAAAGCAACTCGTAGCCGCGCTCTGCTTCAGAACGAAGTAAATGAAAATATTAAATATTTCATTTCTTCGAGTGGGAATCTAACCCAAAATATGTGGCGTTTGCAGGGACACTTTGTGCTCCTGCGCCACAATTGCCCTCAAAAAAAAAAATTATGATTATATAAATTCGAATTTCACCTTATTTTTTTGAATTAATGTATAGGATATTTTATACAATAAAACCTTATTTAGGTAGTATTCGTCTGTACATAAGATATTAACTCAAAAATAACTTATGTCAGAAACTGATATATCGTATGATATGGCCATTTTATAGCTTATTAATTATTATATTTTACTTATATATTTAAAAAAAAAGTATAATTATCTATGTTGTATACACAAGTTGGAAATGAGTGGACGGATTTCTATAGAAAGTTATATCATTTTGCAAATATAAATCGTTTCTATCGATTGAATATTTATTAAGCTAATGAAATCCAATGAATATTGAATATTAAACTCAACAAACTTTTTATTAATTTCTTGTTTTTCCTATCTTTACTTTTTGTTGAAAACAAAGTTACTTAAGTATGTTTGCATTAATATTTCGAATTATAATTTACTAGTACAAAGCATACTTTCAGTGAAGCCCATTTCGATTTGCGATTGGTTCACACTACTTTCCAAGGTGTCAACCATTTGTGCCTGGTTGGCATCCAACTTAGAAGGTAGTTTACTATCTTCAGCCTCAAAAGCTTTATTTTCAATGCCATTTTTCACGGGCATGTCGTCTGTTTTTGGATTTTTTATATTTTCCTGATGTGTTGCATTGCCATGCTTTTTATTCGCCAAATACAACCATCTGCAAGAAACATTAAAGAAAACATTAATATATTTTATCAAATACAGTGTCTCTAAGTATTCCTAGATACAGAAGTAGACCGACTAAGGTATTGTTTGAGCTGCAGTTCAGGGATCCTCGTCTACTCAAGGCAATAAATATAATCAAATAAAAAAATATATTTAGCAAAACGTCCTATTACACTAAGTACGAATAAAACGGGAAATTCTTTATTCTATTTGATAGTAGTACTTATGTTATAGTTTTAATTTCCGACAAAAAGGAGGAGGATTAATTCGACTGTATGTTTTGTGTTTGTATGTATGAAATTATAATTATGCGAACTAACGACCCGCTCGCATCTGTACCCGCTTGAACTACATAGTAATTAATTTACTAATCTGCAGTACAATTATTTTCTAGTAATAATCTCATTTTAAAAACAACCTAGGTATATTGAAAAGTAAAGTTTCAGCTAATTCAAAAATGGTGAACTTTTTAATTTATAAAGCCGATTAAAACTAAACAAACAGTAAATGTTAAAAGAAGCTTGCCAAAATACAATTGTGAAAACTGCAATTAGGTCGGTTAAGCCGTTTCTGAGATCAGCGTGAACAAACGTATAGACAGAGAAAAAAAATTAAAATAATTGTTTTTGGTTCTATTACACTATCAAATGGCACTCATTTTTTATATCTTCCAAGTACAGACTCCAATCGTTTACAATTTTATTATAATAATAATAAACCCGCAGGGCAGCTAGTGGTGAGCTGTTGGGGAGTGGCGACCCCACGGACCTGAGTCATCCGGAGGGGAATTGCAATCTATCCCCCGCCTCTGGCTTGCCTTTATTGGCCGGCAGAGTGGAGCGCAAGAGCTATATGCTCGAAAGGGTGGAAGTGCTCAATCTGCGTAATAACGGGGAGACCCGCTCACGAGCTCCTCGTGATGGTGAAACCGGTGCACACCTCTATACACCCTTAGCCGACCACGCCGATGTTGCGCCCAAGGCACTACGCCGCTTTGTGGGACTACGCCCATCTAGTGGGAGGCGAGTCACCGTCCGCCAACCATTCAATTTGAGACTATTGTAAAGGTGGACGTCCGTTAGTCTCATTCAATAGCCCAGTAGCCAGTCCATCCAAATTCCATTCCATAGACCTAGTTTAGATTTCCCCATTTTCCACAGTTCCTACGCATTAACCGGCGACCAGATCTGGGCAATTACCTGTGGTTACCCAGAGATGGATCCCAGCTGATGCGTCACAGTAAAATATTTGAATTTTCTCTAAGGGGCCTCTACGTGTTGGACCTGTGTCCCCACGCAAGCCTTCCAAAGGACCGGGTTCTTTGAACCCTTCGGTCTTTAAAGAGAAACATAATAATAATAATAAATATTATAAGTAGTAAGTATGTAAGTTTATTATAAGTATGTATAGATATAGATTTTGATGTTCAATAGTCATTGTCTTCTACCTTTATTAATAGTAATGGTATATATTTTATTTTAATCACGTTGATACATTCGAACATTAAGACATGACATAAATTATGAAAAATTGACATCACCCTTTTATATATGGATAACTTCTACTTTATAAACAAAAGCTTACATCGGTACGGACTCCAAGAATAACAAAAAATAATTTAACATTATAAATAACTTTGTTATGAACTAGATAGATCTTCTCCAGGTTGTATAAAACTATGACGAATTATGACCTAAATATTTAACTTACTGTTTTTTAATAAATTCTGGTTTTAAGTTTATTAAGGCCTTAAATAAAATATGATAATCAAATAAAAGAAATTGCAGCAGAAAGATTCCTTTTTTGCTTTAACAAGTCTCTAGGAAATGCAAATAAGTATATATACGAAAGCAAATAAAAAAAAACGAACTTTTAAGCTTAACACAATTTTGGCATTTAAACTAATAATTTATTTCTTATAGAAAACACATAGAATAGATTTGTAGGACATATTAAAAACTCACAAGAATATAAGTACAGCCGGTACAGTAAGTCCACCGCCTAGAAGGAAGAAGGCACCAGGAAATGTCTTAATAGTAGCTGTGTACACTGTAGTATACATGGGCGCGTACACTAACGGCATCATTGCTTCGGCAACACCAAAAAATGAATTTACTTTACCTGGAAAAATATTCCTAAATTAAGAACTTTGTAAAGACATTATAAGAACCTAGTATTTAGACACTTAGTTCTTCATTTTTTACTAGAATTGAAGATATTGGGAGTTGAGTGGTGAAATTTAGATATTTTTGGTTTATTTTATACACTTGAGGCCAATTGCGTCGCAGGGGCACATGCTACTGTAAACGCGACAAGTTAAGTTTGATTTTCATGCAAAATTCATTTTCCACGGCATAACACGGCAAAGTGCGGCGTTGGGTTCCGCCAACACACAAAGCCTTCAGTATTCGGCGGAAAGTGGAGAGCATAGGTACGACCGTAAATTTGTAGTTCTACTTCCCGTTGACCTATAATTTTGTTGTGTGTGAGATATTCAATTTATATTTTTTAACAATATCTTTTACCACTCATTATATTCTTAACTATAGGCCTTCTCTTACTAAAGTTATTTCTGTAGCTCACGGCCAAATGACCGCTCCATTTTCCTCCAAAGGCTAGAAGCAAAATACTTTTCCTTGATCGTTTAACGGAGAATATGAGGAACATCAACTAACACTATGGAATACTATGGAAGAATTTATGGGCTATAAAGAATTATGAAGAAGTATATATATATTAGGTCTTCACACAATTTCAATCCACTAGCTCTTCCATTGAGGACCTGGTAAGGTATATTAGATACCTTACCAATATTTATAGGGAAAGTAGTTAGAAACTAACCTGTTTATTACTTATGCAGGTACACATAGATTTGAAATAAGAAACTAAATACTAGTTTCTATCACAAACGTAACTTACAATTCTATAAATTGACCAGCGGCCCGCCCGCGGTTTCGTCTGCGTGAACTACTTTATTATTAATTTCTGTCTCCATGAGTACCTACGTCTTATAAGTGACATCCATGCAAAATTTGAGACACCTAGCATTTGTAGTAACGAAGTTTCATATAAACTTTCAACCCCAAAAAGAACCCCTTAGAAGTCGAATATTGCAAATTCCCGTCTTAGCGAGCACCTACGTTCTATAAATAACTCCTATGCAAATTTGAGATTCCTAGCACATGTAGTTTCTGAGATTTCGTGATGAGTGAGTGACCTTTCGATTTATATATATATAGATATAAAGTTGGATGTCTTACCTAATTCATCCCTCTCGACTAACTTCGATACCATCGACCTCATTGCAATAAACGAAGTGCCATTGAAGATTTCAATGAGAGGAGCTAAAATGTAAGGAATTATATATAAATGAAAAATTATATTAAGATGGTTTTAAGAAATGTAGAAGATATAAATAAAACAAATTAAAAAAAGATTTATATATTTTATGAGTACTTCAAAATATGTATATTATATTGTATTTTAGAAATTAGCGACTTTCTTGTTTTTAAGCATAGGATTACTTATGTGATATTGTCGAGAGCAACAAACAAAAACCACCGTAAAAATAACAAAATATTAAGCTAGTATAGAGTCAACTCTATAATATATCAAAACTTTACCTATATATATTTGCCAAGTTTTAGTAGCAAACGCATACATAAATCCAGATAAGATCTTGCTCGTACAAGAAATGACTCCAATAATGGCGTCGTCAAATTTCAACAAATGACTGAACACGCCAACGGAAAACAGCGTACCTGCGAAAAAACAAATGAATATTAAGATGAAACAAAGCTATTTAGATGAATTTTAATATTTTAAGAAATATTGTTGGAATGTAATTATTGAGAACCGTCCTGCCTCTACCCGGATGCAGTTTGCATTGTTATATAAGAATTTATAACAATTAAAGTAAACTTTGTAATTTCAATTTAGTGACCGTACTGTATTGCTAGGTATTGCTGTATCATTACTTATGATTGGACAAATACTATAGATACTTACAAACAAACCAACAAATATTTTATTAACGAAAATATCATATAAGTATATCATCATACGAAGGAATACTGTTCTTCTAGATTTTACGTCGTCTAAATTTCACTACTCTTTCCAAATTTTTCTAATGTCTTCAGACTATATATTTAAAAAAACTGTAGATAGAGTTAATTTCTATACCCACTTTAAAATCCATAATATTGTTATTATATTATATACCTATTATATAGAAACTATAAGCTATTTTCGCAACTATGTATATTATATAACAATTTGTCATTTTTATGCATTTATAATAATTACATGCCAAAAAAATAATTTGAACCTAAGTGTATGAATAGGAAATAATTCCACCATTACATCAGTTACTAAAAAAGTAACAAAAAGGCATTGTTCCATTGAAACCAGAGGTTAGTTCACAATATCATCAGGTCATACTTTTAGTATAAGGATATACTGTGCGACTAAATAGGGCACTATTATCAGAATAATACGTACCCACTAAGGAAGTGCACATAGCGTAAGTAGAAAACATGCTGAAATCCACTTCGTTCCAGTTAAAACGGTATCTCGTAAACAAATACATTACTGACATCTCACCTGTGAATAATAATATATTGAAAATAAGCTACAGATATATATTAAAAGAATTAAAGCGAATAACGATGAAATTAGCGACGTTGAGATCAACCTCTAAATATGCAATGCCTGAAAAGTGGGGGGGAATGTCTTAAAACGGGTAGTATACTTGTGTAATACAGCGTGAAACTTATAAAAATGAAATCAACCTCTGTAGTAATTATCTTCTATTTTTTTAGCAATATGTCATTCCCATGTTTACTTATTCATTGTTTTAAATAAAGAATCGCGTTTAATGATATATTATAATAATTCTATGATTTATTTTATGAAACAAAAAAATTTCAATGGAAAAATAATGTATATTTTCACACTTACAACCAGTCACGTTAATAGTCACACATTTGTGCTGTTTTCACATTACTTTTCTCTTAATTCTTATATTCATTTATTTTATTATTACAACTCCATTACATATTGTGCAATATATTTTACACATTTTTTTATTTTGTAAATATATGTCAGAACTCTACTTAATTTATAAAAAAAAGTATTACAAAAGGTATTATAAATATTTTAACAGAAGGAACTCCGGTAACTAAATACTATGCTTACGTATTTTAATACAAAATAAAAAAATAAGATTCGCCAAATTTCTCAAATTTATGTCTGCAATATAAATTTAAGTTCATTTTCTTATTTACGAAATATACCTAGACTCAAACTTAAACCGCATACTTAAATGTTCTTAAGTAAAATATTGACAGGCTTTTGCCATGGCACAGATTTAAATTTTACATAATTCAAACTGTATAACAACCCGGATATAGATTTTAATAAGTTTTTAAAATTAATGTAATGAGTTTTTATTTTAAAATATTGGAAATTCTGATAAAAGAAAGTAGATAAAAAATTATAAAGCTTTTAACAGATATACAGGTTGCTCCATCGATGGATCAACGGTAGCCCATAGATGGTGGAGGTATCTAACCAGGTAAACCACATGTACCAATTGTATACACAAATTAATTAATCCTTCGATGGAGACTTTTATGTTTTATCTTATCTTATCTTTTATAATATTACGTTTACATATAAAAACTATTGAGCGAGTCCTGAGAACGCCAGCCGCGGTTACGCGACATAACCGAAGCCTTTAAGAAATGCTTAAAATAATATGTTTTGCTTAGTTACGAAGGAAACAATCAGTAATATTCAATTAATTTATATTGAATATGGATACTGATATATTATTTGTAAACGTTTTTAGTACATAATGAATAAACATGATTTAGAAAAGGATATATATTTTTTTCATCCTCTAACAATAAAAAGGTTCCCACGAAATAAATAATAGAATGTATGCGAACACTAATAATAGGTACGTACTTACATGCATATCTTGTACCATGAAATAACAATAGGCTTTGTTGAAATACCTAAAACACTCGAAGCGTTACAGTATTAATAGCCCCCTTAATCTCCTAAAAATCCATTCAGATGATATACAAAAATAACGTATGAATAGCGACCAGGCCAGTTTTGGCGCAGGGTCAACAGCGTGTGACTGTAAACACGACGTGTAGTAGCTTCGAATCCCACTCGAGAAAATAAAAATAAAATAAGCGCGCCTCCAGAATTCGACGGAAACTAGAGGACGGAAGCGTTTTAATGAAAACGGAGTGTCTTAACACTAGGTTGCCAGGTTCCATACCCCACTATGTACGGGATACAGCGTGAAGCTATAAAAAAGTTGATAAATAATAAGCTATTAGGTTTACAATTGCTTAGAAAACACCGATTTAACTATCTAACATTTCCTAGTTATGTAATTCGTTCTATGTAATAACACTAGCGAACTGCAGGTGCTTTAATAATAAACTATTGTTATTTTTAATTGTTATATAATTTCAATTAAAATAGATTATGTATTTTATAATATTATAAAATCATGCAAATTAGTTGTGAACAAAATAGGAAATGAACTGTATCGCATTATACTGGTAAAACCTGCAATTGACTGAAGCAAATTTAAATATAGTCAAAAATGTTTTTATTTTATAATTATTTTTAATCAACTTTCGTAAAAGGAGAAGCTTAGCAATCCGACTTTTTTTTTGTGTTTGTTATCTTAGAACTTTTACTGGATGAACAGACTTTGATGGTGGTCCCATTTTAATTTGATCCATTTCTCACAATGCTATCCATGAGTCCACGGTATCCTGATTATCGGAATTGATTATCGGAAATTGAAGAAGTCGGTTATTTTTTGTTAAAAAATATATTGAATCAGAAGTGACTTAATGGGAACGGAGTGTCTTAATACTAGATTTACAGGCTCCCTCTGCCTACCGTGCACCTAAGTGCGGGATAGAAAAAAAACCATGGAGGGTCGTGGACTTCTATCAGCGACGATTGAATATCTTACAATTTACAGAAAGTGTGCTGGCCTAACTAATAAGATTCTCTCTGCTCATATCGCAACAATATATAGAAGCGTAAAGGCATAATTCAAATTTTATTAGTGTTTCTAAAAATAAATAAAAAACATAGGTCGCTACGTAATTTTTTTTATTTTTAAGCAAAAAAAACAAATAAAGACTCTTAAAGCTTACCGTATATAGGTCCTATAACCACACAAAGGACTACCACGAGCATGATTACCCTCAGCCTGCGGTTGTTGGGGCCAGGCTTGAACGCCACCATCAGAGTATCCTTCACGTACTGCGTGTCGAAGAAAGTCCGCAGCCATTCACAACAGTTCGCGGATTTTTTCTAAAATAAAGTATAAATTATTATTATTTGTTTTTGTATTTTTTGCGTGAAGATGTATCCCGCACACAGCAGGGAAGGCAAGGGAACTTAATGTTAAGACACTCCATTCCCCATTTTTCGCTGAACTCTGGGGGCATTGTATGTTGAGTGGCGGAATCGGTATCAAAGCCTGCCATGCGTTTACAGTTTATGTCCTTGCGTCACAAATGGCCTCACAAGAAAATAAAATCTCTTTGATCCAATTCAAGATAAACTTTAAAATGAGATTGATTTTAAATATTTTCTTTATTTAGATATCGATTACTAAAAACTCTCTAGGGAACTGGTAGCCGCAGAATTAAAAGTAAAACAATAAATAAGTAAAAGTAAATTCATTGGTCAATTTATATTTCTACAGAGTTTATCTTAATTCATCAAATTTATGGCGCTTGCGTGACTGTTCTTGAAATATCTAGAAAAACAACAATCCCAATGGAATCAATATTACGAGACCCATCAGAGAAACATAAAAAATACATAAATTTCAATTATCATACCAAATAAATGCAAATCGATAAAAACTTTTGCAATATAAATTTTAAAAGTAATTACCAAACTGCATACAATCTACTTTATATGATGAAACTAGCACAAAAGTTTTAAAGAACTTGTATATATATATATATTATTTGACTTTGCATGTACTTACTTATTATGTTATAGGAAGTTATATTTACAGTAATTGCTAATATTCAATAATTTCATACAAACTAACTGTAGCTCGCGAATTCTAATAATTATACTTTAGCTAAGTTTCAAACATTCTTCAACGTTTCGTATTATCTTTACAAATAATATGTTTAGATACTTGGAAGATATTCTTGTACTCGTATAAATTAGCTTCACACTGTATCCCTTACACAACATGCTAGCCAGGGCGAACCTAGTGTTAAAACACTCCGTTCCCCACTTTCAGTTGAATTTTTAGAGGAATTGCGTCTTGAGTGGCGGAACTCAAAGTCGCAAATTATTTTATTCTGTTAAATATGCCCAAGTAACCAAAACCAGCAGGAAGATTTCTTGTTTTTTGCTAAATAAATGTCTGCTGCAACTACCAAGAATTGTTTTACGCCTAAGTCCTAATTAAATTTTCATATACTGTGACGAATTTCCATTTCATTTTACAGTAGGTACTTAATTTTATATTTGCGGTTATTTTGTTTTCCTTAATATTTTAAAATGATGGCCATCGTGGCGTAGCGGTAGAAGAATGTGACTGTAACGCGACGATTGTGGGTTCGATTCCCTCTCGAGGAAGTGAAATATTTATTTCAAATATTTCCATTTCTTCGCTCTGGTGTCGCCATATAACACGCAATGCCTTCCATAAATCAGCGAGAATGGAGAGCGGAATGTCTTAACATAGGTTTCGTATGCCTATCCTCCTCCAAGCGGGAAATAGCGTGAAGCTATTTACATTTTTTTTTAATTTAAGTTCAAGAATATATTCTGTACCGGACACTCCATAATTAATTGTTAAAGCTGATGTCACATTTCTAAGAAAAACATAAAAAGGTCGTACTTAATTACAGATAGGATCATACGTCTGTTAGTAGATCTTAATAGATAATTCAAAACTGCTAGTATAGCGAAGGTACTGGAAATTGCTCCAATCATTATTATTCTATTAACCGAACAAAACTAATCTACGATACATTTTAGAAATGTAAAATTTAAAGATGGATTTTAATAATTATATACAGAAACTGTATATAATTATTAAACTTCCAATACATTATAAAAGATTTGTGTATATAAAATATTAACAAGAATATATATTTTTGCTGAATTATATTGCGTAGCAAAAATGGCTAAGTTAGATCAGAAAAATAATTAAATTTTATATATTAAAGTCTTTATGACGAATTTTTTTTTAATACATAATACTTGTATCATTTAGGTCAACGTCCAAATTAGTTCCTTAATATTTTAATAACCAACAACTGTTATTAGCATTTCCAAATATATAATATTTGTTTAGAGAAATATCATCTAGAATATACTTTGTTTCCTGGAGCATGACCGCAGTCCTTCCTTTCAAGCGAGAGTGACATCGAAGTGGGTCAAGTTGACAGACTTTTTCTATTGCACACTCGATGGTCTGATTAAGCCATTGAACTCATGACCTCTTATGTAAGTGAAGACACAACGCCAATTCGTTAGCCATCTATTACCAGCTTTTTGTATTGGAATTTCAAAGCGTGAGTTTATTTCGAAAGAGGGAAATCCCCACTTAGAGCTAATATGTACTCACTAGGTACCAGCTCAATGTTTACTTTAAAATTTTCAAGATTGTATAATTTAACAAGATATGTAGGCAACATGGCGCTGGGAAGTATTTGTTTGTATAGCGATGATTGTGGAGTCGAATTTGAGTTTTTATACATTATTTTGTATTCTGGTTAGACAAGCTTTTACACAAAAGCTTTGAGCTGATTGATGAGCTAATAAAAACTAAAAGCAAACTTACTCGCACATGCTATATCATATAGAAATAATAAACCATACGTACCACATTGAGATCGTCCCTTTTAACTTCCTTTATCCTATAAAATCCATAGAAGAAGCTCATGACGTACAAACTGGCACTCAACGAGAATACACCGTATAATCCAATTTTGCGGACCAAAATTCCACTGAGAGCCGCTCCTACTGGCACTCCCAAAGAATAAAATAGATTAACTATTCCTATTCTCAGCGTCCTTTGTTCCTCCGTGGTTACATCGGCAATATAACTAAACACACCCATGAACATAGTGAACCAGCCACCAGTCAAAGCAGGGAATATTGCTTCTGTCACAGCAGCTACTTCTACTGGCAATTCGTGAAAGAAGTAAGTATTAATTATGAGACCTATACTTGTTAAGAATTCTCCAACAATAGGTAAAAGCATGCAGAATTTTCTTTGACCAACTCTGTCGCTATATGCTCCTAGAAATATTAGTATACCACATGGCAAAAATGATTGTAATACTGTTTTCCATCCAGCAACTGAGGCAACCAATGTTTGTACTGCTTCTTCTTCAAATGTGTAATTAGCTGTCTGCCTTTTAGTAAGAGCGTCGCATATATGGTGATCGAAAGCTAAATTAACTCTACAAGCTTTTTCTAAATATAAATTCTGTGTAGCTAAAGCTGAAAGGACGGACGGCATCACGTAGCATGCTAGAATAGGTTCAACGGTGATCAATAACATCATACGTCTTGCCTTTTGAAATATATTTAATTCTATGTTGTCTATCTCTCTGACATTATTTTTTATACTAGTCTTTTCTTTCTCCATTTTATTTTTAAAACTATTTCTAATAGCATCATTTGCATTTAAGTTACTGCCTCCGTTAGCTTTATAGGGTTTATCCGAAGCCTCATTGTCTTTTCCAGTTTTTTTGGCATCAAGAGTCATTGTGGCTTCTCACGGAACTGAAACAAAAAAACACTGTAAATAAAATTGACCAGAAAATAATTTTGTATTCAATTCAGTAATGGACAGTCCATTACTTTTTTTATGAGGGAAACATGTTCTAAGCCCATATTCCAATTAATTTGACAAATTTCAGTAGACACCAATTTGGCCTGCCGTTCGGCAAACTTTTGTACATTTGATTGTTAAATGCGCTAACGCAGTAAACACCGGACGCGGTAATCACCTCATGATGACTGCGTGCTAGTTGTAATCATCTGAATACAAGACAGAATTAACTTTACCTAGACGCCATGTTTTATGTCGTTGTTCTTTATAAAATTAAAAATTAAAAATTAAATCGGCTTCACGATGTATCCCGCACACAGCTGGGTAGGCAAAGGGAACCCAGTTAAGACACTCCGTTCCCCACTTTCTGCTGAATTCTGGAAGTATTGCGTGTTGAGTGGCAGAACTCAACGCCGCGCTTTGCCTCGACCACAGAGCGAAGAAATGGAAATATACATTTCAATAATAAATATTTCATGTCCTCGAGTAGGTATCGAACCCATAACCAGTCGGTTTTACAGTCACACTCTGTGCCTTTGGGCCACGACTGGCCACAATGTCCATGTTTCTCATGAAGGTACGGAATTACATTTTGATTTTTTACGCTACTTTTATTTATAGTTTAAAAACATTGTTATATATGCAAGTAAGTGAAGTAGATACGACACGGATATATCCAAATGATTACAACCTCTGACGTCAATTTCAATAGAATTTAATTTAATGGTTCAGCAAGCTAGGCACGTCTAAAAACTGCGTTAATTTATTTCCTTTCTAAAAATAAACATACTAAGCTATATATATCATATTTATTAAATGATTATATTAAGTTAGTCTAATCATTATATCCTGTACTTTTCACCTATCCTAGTCTTACTATAAAGTTATAAATGTAAAAGTTTGTGAGCATGGAGTATTATGAAACAATGAAACTTCACAGAAATATTATATAGTTTATGGATATGTGCATATAGGCTACAATTTTGGCTATAATATAACAATGCTCCATAATAAATGCTATAGTATAAAATTGTTCGCTTTAAGTCAAATCGAGGACAGGCCTCGTGGAAGCATCTCGTTAGCTTCTCCACCAAGACCTACCAGAACTGGCGTCACCTTTAGTAATAAAGAAAACGACGAAGAATATGATAAAAATTACTGTAAACAGACGAGTCCGCGTAACAGTCGTTAGTTTTAGGTATAAATTTTGAAACTTTATCATTTTGGTTAAGTAATAAAGTTTGCCTAAATGTTTTGCGACTTTGGATAGATTCTGTATTTTTCAGTAAGCGATAAATGTCGTCGTCTTTGTCGTAGGTGGTATAACTACCACTGCCGATAAACAAATAAAATTTAATAGAATATATTATAATTTAGATTAGAACAATTTTACAATAAATTCCCGTTCCCCATTTTCCGCCGAATTCTGCACCTATTTATGGAACTCGACTCCGGGCTTGGCCAGAGCGAGGAACTGAAATATTTAATATTTTTTTCATTGGAACCCACAACCCGCCTCGCTTACACTCACACACTTGCACACGCCACTAATGGCCTCAAATGCTATTCTAGTCTCTTACTATATTATACTTCGTCTTCTCCAATTGAAATATCAACAGAATTAGGAAGAATCAATTAACTGATTGTACAATAATGCTAAGCATATTAAGTCTTCGTTTTTTTATATTTATGCGGATGCAGAGATCATATGAACCTTGAGGACATCTCGACAATACAGGCTAACAAAAACTGTATAGCAGTGTCATCGCATCGACCTCGTCCAGTCAATTCCGTGTTCCTTACCAAGGTTAGTTCGAGGAAAGAAGATTTGTAAATTGTATGTGTTGATGTGAGCATTTCTATTATTCAAATTAAAATTAAATTAAATTCAATTAAATCAGCTTCACGCTGTATCCCGCACACAGCAGGGTAGGCAGAGGGAACCTAATGTTAAGACACTCCGTTCCACACTTTGTGCCGAATTCTGGAGGCATTGCGTGGCAGAACTTAACGCCGCGCTTATATATTCACTAATAGCAAATATTAAAAATACAGGCCAGGGGCGTAGGGGCTCAAGCGTGCGACTGTAACGAGGCAAAGTGCGACGTTGGGTTCCGTCACTTAATGCAAAGCTTCCATAAATTGATGGATAAATAAATAAATGTAACTGGCTTAGCACTAGGTTCCCATGGTTCCCTAGGAGCGAGCGTGAAGTTGACAAAAAAATATTAAATATATTAAATTTAATTATGTGTTAAAATACACAATACATATTTCACGCATTTTACGTTAACAATTCTAACAAAAGGTTTGTTTCTTATACCATATGTATGCAAATTAGAAATTATGACAAGCTTAGAAATCTAAAACAAACAACGCAAAGAAGAAAGTGTTAAGGATAATAAACAAAGAAAAAAATATGTAGTTCATTCAGTTCATTTTTATTTTTCGAATTATAATTATTTTTTGTTATACAATCTACATAAAAGTCATGATTTTTTGAAAAAATAATTAAATAAATTGGTTATAATTAAGTAAAAAAAAATAACATTTTTCCTTACTTATAATAATTGTAATTTAACAGGGTAAATCTGAATCGCGATATACTTAAAATTTTATTCTAAACAAAAAATTTGCTCTGTAGTTGCATAGTTTAATAAAATAAGATAAATAATTAAACAGATTTTTACCAAATATTTTAATAAAATTATAATAAATAAACATCTTTTGCGTTGAGTTCGGCGGTCTGCCACTCAACACGCAATGCCTTCAGAATTCGGCAGAAAGTAGGGATCAGAGTGTCTTAACACTAGTTCCCTCTGCGTAGGCAGTATCTCGCACAGCGTGAAACTGATTTATCATATTTTTCATCTATATGTCCGTATATTTTATTTAAATTAAAATTTAGTAAAGTTCCTGAAAGGAAATCCAATTAACTATTACAATGTCTAATAAATTGGCAAAAATATCAAAAGTTCAAAAGCCTTGACACATGCAAAATGCAGGAAAAGGAATACAATAAAACAAGAATACGTTATATTGTTACGTAAATTTTAACTTTGATAGCTTGTGATTACTTTGGCGAGACTAAATACTTAATGGCGACGATTTAATAATATGTATATTACAATTTTTATAACAACGTAAAAATATATTGTAAAGCAGCTATCTATTTATAAAGAAAAAAATAAAAAACTTACGGGTTTCAAAATGAAAAATGACAGAAGAAATTTAATAAGACACTATTGAGCGGAGTGTCTTAACATTAGGCTCCCTCTGCCTACTACTACTATACACGCGGTATAGTGCGTAGAGCTGAAAAAATATAAAGCAGTAATATATTTTACAGACATACCGCTGAAAGCTAGATATGTTAATACACTTACATTAATCGTACACTTTAATTAAATTACACTTTAACATGACTGAAGGAAGTCGGTAATTTAAGTGTCTTAATGGAGTCTATGTTTTAGCCAATTTTAGCCAAAAGATTAAATAGGAAAATAGCTAGAAGTGTTTTATAAGCAGAAATTTTCAAAAATCCAGAGCAGATCCTATTGCGATTTTTACTTGACGTTAATAGCGCATATTAATAAATTATAAATATAAGTAAAGGAGCAAAAAGTAAAGTTAACTAGAGTCTAGCGTGAATAACTGCAGCACAGGGCACACCATTCACTCAGAATTCTGAAGTAACTTAAGAATAGCTTCGGCCTTGTCACTATTATTTGATTTCTGCTATCAGATTTACAAAATAAATACATACTAAGTTTAAATAACTTGAAAGTACTAAATAATAGGTTCATACTCCATTCTATGCTTAGTTGCAAATTAAAAGCGTACGGAGTATCTTAACACTAAATTCTTTAAAAAAAAATTTTTATACTAGCTTTTCACTGTAGAGAAAATAATTACGAATTAACGGGATAGCGGGGTAGACAGAGGGAACCTAGTGTTAAAACAGTTCCCCCATTTTCTGCAGATTCTGGAGGGATTGTGTGTTGAGTGGCAAAACTTAGGGACGCGCTTTGCACCTAGAAATAACAATACGATCATGATAGTTTTTTTATTTTTTTTATTTTGATACATTTTTAATAAAAAAGTGTAAAATATGTTTTAGTTAAAAATTTAAAAAATATTTTATTATTTTAGACACGTTTTAGTTGGTCCAAATAAATAATGACCTAGCTTTTAGAGTCTCTGATTATAATTATTCACAATGATCTTAAAATTAGAGTATATTAGCATATTAACAATGATATCAAAATTAATTAACATTTATCTATATTTATGCATAAAAAGAATATGGCTAGTTCAAATTAACACGATATTTGTTGCTATAATTTTTTGGGGTCAAGGCAGAAAATTAATGAATCTAACTGCAGCTCACCTTATTGGTATATGAACATCTCTGACTTGCAAGGTCTTTCTCACGAAACTTTAATATTTAATTTACAAATTTTGCAAAGAGTAAAACCATGTAAAAAATGGAAATTTGAATATAACTTTTAGATGTTCCGTACCTCAAAAGGAAAAAATGGAACTCTTATAGGATCAGGGATAGGGAATTCTGCTGGTAAATTATCACAGCCGGTTACCACTTCGTGTAACACCAGAGGAGCTACTGGTGCGGTGCCGGCTTTAGAGGGTATCCAATGGGGTGTAAAATATTTTTCTTTGAACACTTTGATAAAGTAAACATATTTTTTAAAAATATTGTGTTTAAGTTGTAACCCAAGCTTTTATGTTTATTACTTTACTTTTCATAGAGCTAGCAAATAAAGCTTACTTTTTCATTTCTTCATTGATTGTGAAAAATTTAACTAAATTGATTGCAATCGCGACAGGTGCAGTCGTGAGTTCGATTCCCATTCGAAAAAAATAAATATTTGATATTTTCATTTTCTTCACTGGTGTGGAGACAAAGCGTGGCGTTGATTTCTGCCACTCAACATTATATACAGCGTGAAGCGTGAAAATTAAAGTAACAAATTCTTTATTAACTAATATAGAAAATATTACTAGGTATTTTCTTGTAAATAAAATTATTTACTAACACTTACAGTGAAAGACCAACAAACGGTTACACTATGAGTTGTTATTATTAATATAAAACATATTGTTTATAAAATTTTAAAACAAATAGCCATTGTATAAAAAGTACAATATAAACGTCATATTATTATTATTATTACTAAGTATATAGGTACTATTATGCTATTCAAACTCGTCTTTTATTACTTTACCACAAAACCTTTGAATTATATTGTCACAGAAAGTAAACAATATTGACTTTTTACAGTGTTGCTTAATATTCAACGCTGGAGCAACGTATTTAAATAAATATTAATTTAAACTAGAATCAAACCAGTTTCACGCTGCATCCAGCACACAGAAGAGTAGTTAGAGGGAACGTAGTGTTAAGACACTCCGATAAACTTGGCCAGACAGGCCAAGCGAAATGAAATATTTATTTAAATTTATAATTTCATTTCTGCGCTCTGGTGTATGTGCCAGGCAAAGCGAGGCGTTGAGGCGAGAAAATGGCGATGAACTGTCTCAATACAAGGTTCCCTCTGCCTACCCTAATATGTGCGGGATACAGCGTGAAACCGATTTTTTGTTTTTTTTTATTTAAAACATTTTAACTTATTATGTTAAAATGTTTTTATTTTCTTAAATCACATTATTTTCTTTTATTTTATTTTTCTAATTGTCTTCACCTCGAAAGTCCATTGCTCGCTCATTTATCATGATCTCTCTAGCGCTATTTGAATTTTATTTTACAAAAACTATGCATTTGATAATTTTATTACTAACTTTTGCATCGTAACTTTAAATTTTGGAATAATTTTAAAAACGACGTAGTCAATGTTAGTTCTTTTGTTCAGCTCTCCGCTGTATCCTGAATATAGGATGGTAGGCAAAGGGAACCTAGTCTGTTATTTGTTCCCCATTTTTCTTCAAATTCTGGAGACATTGCGTGGTGAGTGGTGGAACTGAACGCCGCGCTTTGCCGCGACACCTGAACAAAAAAATTAAAATATTGTGGAAATCGAACCCACAAGCTGCCGCGCTTACATCCACACGCTTGTGCCTATGCGCCATGAATGGCTGCTAAATCTGTAGCTCGAAAATTTAAATCAGAATTCATATTCCTCCATTATCATTATTCCTCCATATTTCCTCCATTTCCATTTCCACAGAAATTTCGATCTTGGTATGGACCTATTATTTTAAAATCAAATTTATTGTTTGCTTTAAGTAGATATAGAAACGTATAACAGTATGTAATTCTCTAACGTCAAGCTATTTTTTATATAGTACATCACACTTGAAGCAAAAAATATGCAAGTCTTTGTAGTTAAAATATGTTGACGTCACCAAAGTAATCCAAGTACACATATAAGATGTCGTTTTTGCAAAAGTAATAAATGTAGGTATGTAATTATAATAAAATAATAATGTAAAAATAAACAAAAAATAAGTGACGTAAAATAATAATAAAATAGGTATAAAAAATAACTAAAAGTGGAGAACAGAATAAATGATCACTAGGTGCGTTTCGTTGTGCAGATGCGAAACAACCTTTAATTTAGTTTCATTCCCATTAAGACACTTCCATTCCATATTATCCGTCGAATTCGAGGCATTCTCGATTGAATAGTAGAACTCAACGCCGCGTGTTGCCTCGACATCAGAACGAAGAAATTAAAAAAATAAATTTTTCATTTTCTCAAGTGGGAATTGAACCCACAGCCTGTCGCGTTTACAGCCCCACCCCTGCGCAACAACAAAAGCTTGGACATAAAAATGCATGTAAATTGAAATAAATATCGAATTCTAAGGAAAGACAAATATTTAGAACTGTATGAAAATTTGAATGTAGCAGGCTTCGCATCATAGAAATCTATTATTCGTTATGAAACTTCAGTTCAGCTCTTAGTTGGAGCGTGTCAGTTGGGCACTAACCAATTCACCAATGTCACGTTCTAAGGAGAACGCCCAAAAGAGATTGTATAGTAAAAAGGAGATAATGTTACACAATAGGAGAATGTCAAAAAGAGATCCAGTTAAAAACCTTCACCTATAAAATAAAAATATTACGAAGTTTATTTGTACTTAAGTAAGTATGTCTTATGTCACACACTTCTCATACTCGTTTCCTGACAGATTTAAAAAGTGTATATATATACATCTCAATCATATCGTTAAGCCGAAGTGCATAAATCCTTGAACTTTTAAACATAATTGATTTTGTCTTTCATTCTGAACTGAATTATAGTTGTATTATAAAAACTGACTCAATCAAATATTTATTTATAAATAAACCGTTTAATTTATAAAAATAACGTCGAAATGTTAAAATATTGTAATAAATAATTGTTTGATTTTATGGATTATATTCATTTATTTTATTTTTCGCCTCACGCTGTATCCCGTATATAGTAGGGTAGCCAGAAGAAAAGTAATGTTAAAACAATCCGTTCCCTTATGAACTGTGTGTTCTACCGTTATGTCTCCGCTGCCCCGCTTTGTCTTGTTTTCAGAACGAGGAAACGATTCTAAAGATGAAAATGATTCTAAAGATGATATCTTGATAAAGATAAAAATAACAAATATGGGCAGTTAAAAAGAGTGGCCATGAGTTTCTTTGCCTGTATCTTCTCATGAGCTCAACCATTTGCACGGGCTTTTTTCAAGTCAAAATTGCACATTTTTTTTTGGTTATTTTGTTTTGTATTTTTTTCTACTTTTATATGCCAAGTAATTGTTAAGCATTTTTATGGAATAAAGGATATTTTGACTTCGACTTTGACTTTGAAAATGACTCTAAATTCTATTAAATGAGTCTAACGTGGAGCGCCGTGACGCTTTAACAATAATATTTAAAACATTAACGTATATTACTGTCGATGTAATATACATGTGTGGTAGAATTTAAACCAAAATATTTGCCTTTTAATAGTAACGCGAATCATACTTGCTCGTACCACTGCGTGCCAGACATTTTTTGCTTGTCCAATAAGCAACTAAGTTTGGAATGTGCAAAATGAATTATCAAATATGTATTCAGAGAACAAAATCAACCCCATTATTTCTATAATTTGAATGCGGCTACGGTTGTGAGTTCGATTCCCACTAGGGGGAAGGAAATATTTTTTATTTGCATTTCTTCACTGGTAACCGCTGCTTTGAGTTTCGCCACTCAACATGCAATGTCTCCATAATTCGACGCAAAGTGGGGAACGAAAGTGTCTTAATGTGAAAAGAATGACTTAATTCTAGGTTCCCAGGTTCCTTCTCCCTCTGTGTGATATTCAGCATAAAACTAAAACGACTAATAATTTTATATAAATAAACATTTCTTATTATTAAACAAAATTATTTTTCGTAAAATAATACAATATAGAGTTTCAATATACACACAAGTATTAAAAATAAAAAAAAAACGTAATGAATAATTAATAAATCATCATTATCCAATATCCATTAAAAAAAGGTCTAGGCAGAGTTAATTGAGTAATTGCATTGCATAATGCCGGCTTAAAGAAGATTATATTATTATCCCTGTCACTAGAAGGCACGTGCTAGACGTACTCACGTCTGTATTCCGCGCAGCAAGACAGGCAGAGGGAACCTAGAGTTAAGACACTCCGTTATCACCATCACTAGAGCGAAGAAATAACTTTTTCATTTCCTCAAGTGGAAATCGAACCCAATAACTCTTGCGTTTACTTACTTAGTGCCCTTGCACCACGAGAAACCTTTAATTTAAAATTCGTCTCTATAATCTCTACATCCTTCAACGTTTTGTTCTTTGTTGGTATTTCGCACAATTATCTGTTTGCGGAGAGTAGGTGCACAGTGTACTGCAATTATGAGCATATGAGGTTGGCCAACAATTGAATGACAGACTTAGCAAGGCCGTGTCATACCATTAGGGGCAGATACCATCATCTTTACACCGTTTTTCAAATCCTTATATAATTTTTTGTCTTATATAATTATATAATTTTTTATCTTATATAATTTTTTCCTTCAAAACACAAAAAGTGTCACCACAAAACATAAATAACATTTGAGTAAACATATCATATGTGTAACTATATGTTTTTTTTTCAGGTTTGCCTTAATCTAGTTTCTAATTAAACAATATTGAACTTTATAAGATATTCAAAGATCTAGATAAAATTTAGCGACTATTATTACAATTTTAAACTAATTTTATTTTAAACGAATTTACTTTTTTCATACAGCCATTAGTTCTCGTCAGCAGGCTATAATGCATTCATTAAGTGATGGAACTCAACGCTGCACTTTGCCTCGAGATCAGAGGAAAGAATAGAAAACATTTAATATTTCATATTTTTTGTTATTATAAATATATATAAATAATACTATTACTAACTCTATTTAAATTAGTTTATATATGTAAGCCGTTTTTGTACTGTAGCACATGTACTATATAACTCACGAGTGTGTAGTCGTTTTTAAAAATTAGAATTAATTAGTATTCATATTATTTTGTTAATCTTTTAAAGATATTTTTAGGATACTTAATATGATAAACTGTAATAAATTTTATTGGTCTTTATCCTGTTTCAATTAATTGTTTATTTAAGTCCCTTTTTTAGTTTCACGCTGTTTCCTGCACTTTGCAGGATAGGCTGAGGGAACTTAGTGTTAAGACATATCCCTACCATTAAGACACTTCCGATGAATTCTGGAGGCATTGCATGTTGCGGAACTCAACGCAGTCCATATCCTCGTTACCAGAGCGAGGAGATGAAAATACTTAATAAATGTCTCATTTCCTCGAGTGGAAATCGAACCCGCAAAATTTATTGATTTCAGTCGCGTACTCGCGCGTTTCTGTGCAACGACTCCTCAACTTTTAATTTGTCTGTCTATATTCTAACTTGTAAATTTTTCTGCTCCTTCATTAAAAAGATTATACCTACCATTTTCAATACTGAGATAAATTGTATCGTAGTGTACAGTGTTCTCTATGTTCTGCAAATATTAGAGATCCCTTGATTCTGATTATAATTTTAGTTACTATATTTTATTATTGTTTATTTAACAGTTTACCAAAAGGAATTATAAGGAATAAATTAAATAGTTTGAAATTTGACAAGTGTTAATTTTATTCAATAAATTTGAATAACATTCTAATTTTAACAATATATATTTTTTTATATTTTACATATTTTATATTTATTTTTATATTATATTTTTGTATTTACTTGCATTACACTTTGAAAATTTTAAACTCAAATTTATTTTGCTATTTTCGTGTTTTCGATAAATAACTAAAACAAAGTGAAGATATTAAAAAGTGGAAAATCGTGGTTGATGGATCAGTTCAATTTATTTTTAATTCATAACTTTTCATGCAAATATAGTTCCTGATAGCAACTGAACGCCACGAAACGAGACCGTTTTTTTATTAAAGCTTGTATAAAAACTTCTAGTGAAGTACACAATATATCGCGCGTAATATTTTTATTATTCGTATATTATTACTTTTTCGTATTGAAATATATATATTTTTTTGTCACTTGATTTCGCTGTATCACGAATGTGACAGGGTAGGCAAAGGGAGCCTCTTGTTAAGACTTACACTCCGCTCCTATCTTTCCACCAAATTCTGGAGAGTTATGTGTTGAATAGCGGAGCTCAACGCCACGCTCGACACCAGAGCAAAGAAATGAAAATATTTAATATTTAATTTTCTCAAGTGAGAATCGAACCTGAAACCTGTTGCGCTTACAGTTGCACACTTATGCCCCAGCACAACTGGCCTTTTGGAAAAATATAGGTAATTATTTTTTTAGATTATAAATACTTTAATTTCCTATTTAGAAATTAAAACAATATATGTTTGGCTCTTATGCTTTAACACTAAAATGATCATAAAGATAAAATTAATTGCATTTAGGTTTCATAATTTTAATGTTTACTTTTTATTTTGTATTTCCAAGACCTTACTTAGTTTAATTTAGCGATTTTCTTATATTTTATATTGTTTCTATTTATATAACAATCGAAGTAGGTTTGTAGCACAAGAATTGCGAGCTTTTAACTTTCTCTAATTGATTTAAAATAAAACAATTATTTTTTAATTTATTCATCCTATAGATTTAGTAACAGCACTTACCCTTTTATTTTTAAATATCACAACAAAGTTTCATCACTTATCACTGTTTTATTTAATAAAAAAATAACTATTAATTTTAGCGACAAACCAATAAATTAATTTATTATTTTAATAATATATTTTGTATATATATGTATATTAATAATGAACGGCCATTGGATTTAAATTTGCGACGATTCGCGTATACACGTCGTTCGTTATGTACGTCTCAAGTGGTAGCTCTCGGATGATTGCAGTATACTCCGCTCAAACTATTTCGACAGAACCACGCACAACGGATGTCCAGATCGATTTAGTTTCCATCATTGCTTTTGAATACGTAATATTTGTTTACAAATATACGCCATTTCTATGGGCAAGCAAATTTGTTTGGGTTTTTAGCCTTTTTGTTGAATGACATTGAATTAGTATAGTTGATAGGTATGCAAAATAAAATATACACAATTATTTATGCGATCTATTGATTGTATGTGACTTTTGATCGTTTGTGTTAAAGGATGTCTTGATATGGAATTTAAGGTCATCGTGCAAATGTCTATTTGACATAGTGTCTATTTGATAGCTATGGCTTCGGTTTTTGTAGATAAATTAAGTTTTAACAAAAAGAAAACCGAATTCAAACTGCGAACTGAAAAGTAATAAATAATTTTACAAAGATTTTACAATTTCGAAGTCAGTGTCCAGCTAATGCTACAAAAACATAAGAGAATTGATAAATTTCTAAAGTGAATGTGAAGTTGCTAAATAAATTTTAAAGAAATTAAAGTAAAGAAGTTTAAAGAACGCTACATATTAAAAATCCACATACTAAAAATATATATCAAGACGAGTGCAGCGTTATCCTGAAAAATGTTTTAATGTTGCTAAATAATCCGTTTTTTATTTACCAACATAAAAAAGGAAGTTCTCAGTTTTATACTTGTTATTTAATTAACGAGTCTGTAGTTTATGTGTAGGTAATTTTAGTATTGAAAATAAACCATCAACATAAAAGACTAGTAAGAACGAAAGTTAAATAAAAGAACATTTCTTGTTAATATTTAATTTATAATCAAACCGAGAAGCCAAAGCGACATTTAATAAAGTTTAATATTTACTTTTATTTTTATTTATTTAACCTTTCATTATAAAAATATCATTCACCAATTCAATATTAGCACAACCTTTCATGCAGCCTTTGGAGCTAATGGACCGTGACATATTCTAATTCTACCTCGTCCTGAAGTTTAGATTGTATTTCTGATAAAAAATAATTGATTGATCGATTCTAGACCTGTTAGTTAAATAAATAATTATTTTAATAAATCAGTAAAATTAATTATATGTCAAGAAAAATAATAACAGCACAATAAACAATCGAAACCATTTATTAAATATTGAAAATTTAAACTAAATAAGTAATTACAAGTAACATCTTAAATAATTATCTGTGATAAAATTGAACAGTCAAAAAGACTACGATAAAAAAAACGACTTAACTAGCAAAAAACTTAAACTTTATCCTCGCTAACTCCGCTAATATCGTTGGATTTTCCTTGAGATATATCATGGGTAACTATGTCTAGAGAACCATTTTTGCTAAATCCGCATACAGACAATGCATTGGTTATCAAATTCCGTTTTTTCACACAGTATACTATAAACATAAGTAGAGTTAATATAACAACTATTATTCCAACTACGATCGGGGCGCTCGTATCCATGTCTTCTTGGGCCGTTTTAAGTTTAGCAGTTTCCTCTTGAAGGAGATCTTTTAGTGGAGCAAAATATTCAAGAATCCCTTCCGTTGAGAGCTCCGTTTCACCTGTTATTGTTTTCAAGACAGTCCGCCAGTCTTCACTAGCTCCAAGAGACATACCCTCACTATGAAAAGGTATCGTAATTTTAGCAATCGTAAATTTTGTCTAATATAACTTATTTCATTTGTTTTTTCAGAGGGAACCTAGTGGTAAGACACTCGGTTTCCCAATAAAATACCCCTAATCCTTAATCAAGAAATCCTTAAGGCATTTCGTGTAAAGTGGAAAATATTGAATATTCCATTAACCCGAGTGGGAATCAAACTCGCAACCGTTGCGTTTGCGAAGGGGAACCCGTTATATTTTTATATAACAGAAAAATTATATATTGTCTTTCTGCTTAAGAACTTTGGCATATTTTAGTACAAAAAGCATTTAATACAAATTCGAACTCGTGAAAATTAAACAGTAAGTTTGGAGTTTATATTTTCAACTGCGCTACTGACAAGATGGTCTTCAAATATGAAAATTTTATAAATATTTGCTATTTAACTAGCAGTGGTTAAAAATGATGTATGTAGGTAAGTCAACTATCAATATTTAACATCTCTATATTTATTTTAACAATAAGGAAGGCGTAGCTAGTTATGTTATTTTCCATGAATTTATCAAAATCTTTGAACACATAAAATTAAAATTATAATAACAATATAAAATTATATTATAATGGCAAAAATAGTATCATATAGAGCCATAAGGAAGTACCTTAGCAAAGATCCTGCTTCCTTCACGCCATGTAGAGAGCATTCGTGTAAAGGTCCTGTGTGGTTTGCCGCTTTGCATAATGATGAGAGTATTTGAAATTCTAAAATATTTGATATTAGATATCTGAAATAAAATATACCATAAAGTCACATTAGGAGTATTTTTTTCTTCATAAAATTTATAAATATATTTAACAGTTGTGTAGTGGCGGAACTCAACGCCGCACCTTGCCTCGATACCAGAGCGAAGAAATGAAAATATTATTTTAAATAAATATTCCTTTCCTCGTGTGAGGATCGAACCCACTCGATCGTGGCTCTGCGCCACGACTGGCCTCAGAATATTTCTTTTTATTAAATTAATTAAAATTAACGATATAGATACTAAAAAAAATTAATGTTTTTAACTCTAGCATTATATACCATAAACGATACAAAACATTTATTATTTTTATTTTACGATCAATATTAAATTAATTTTTTCACATATTAATATTTGGTTTTTGCAAAAGTAAGCACTTAGTCAGTGTTATGTGGTAACATAAAACGAAGTAATAAAATATATATATATATATTTATCTCGTATATATTTTCTTAAGCATAATTCTGTAGAATGAAGAGTACAGCTATGTACTAGAAATGAGTTAATTAGTACTAACTTACTCACTCATTTCTAGTATAGAGAGTATATCATACTAATTCACTCACTCAATAAGTTTTAGTAAGAAACCAGTCGCGTAACTGTAAAGGTTTGGGGATTTGATCCCCGACTCGAGGAAATGAAATATTTATTTAAATTTATATTTCTATTTCTTCGTTCTGATGTCGAGGCAAAGCGCGGCGTTGGGTTCCGCCACTCAACATGCAATGCCTCCAGAATCCGAATGAAAAGTAAATATAAATAGTACTATAAATGAATGAGTTAGTACTAAGTAATTCACTCATTTCTAGCATAGAGTAGGTACTAATTCACTTTAATAAATTAAATAAAGCCTACTATATTATAATTATTATCAAATTAATTACAACTAAAATGCTTTAAGAATACAAATACAATTTGTCACGCCAGGCACGCTCGGATAAGCGTTAACGGCCGAGAAGCATCAACTATTCTATACTGTTTTTGTTAACTGTACTAAGGAAAATTTGGTAGGAATTAAATTTGCTTGACGACACAAAAATAATAGACAAGTACTTAATTATTTTTTGTTAGTAAGGAAATAATTAATTATTATATTATACGTAAATTGCTAAGAAAATAATGCCTCTTTATATATATATGTTAAAATATCTCAGGATATATTTAATATTTTTAAAGTGCTATTTCATACTTAAGAAAGAAAAATACTTTCATAGAAACATATATATAACGTAGCGGTATATCTTTGGATTTATCTAACCTATTTATATTCGTTTTTATTGATAGCTGTCTTTTTACTATTTACTTATTATTCTTGGAGTAGTACCTACTAAGAAGAAGAGAGGTACAGTAAGTTAACTTACGTGATATATTGTACGTGAGAGACCACGTGATACTTGGCAGCTGGGTCTAAGTCACTTTCGTTGCGAGGTACTGGCGGTGATATACCAGTTTCTTCAGATCTGTACAAAATTTTAATCTTGGTTATATATACATATTTATATTCAAATATTATATACATTTTTTCGAGTTTCAAGCGTTATCCGATATTGTAGGGTAGCAAGAAATTTATTTTCCGTCTCAATTCTCAGCATTTAATATAGAGTGAGGGAACTAAACAACGTGGTTTTCTCCTATAAAGCTGCAAAATAAAATCCCACAAGTGAATATGGAATACAAAACAACAAACCTTAAAATAAGATTATTATATTATTTCAAGGTTTGCCAATAAAATTATAAATCATTATTATTAAAAACGTTCCTATGATAGCTATAGTTATAAATATGATATTTATACAAAGAAAATTGTAATTACGTGTTTTATCTTTAGCGTTTAGCATGCTATAAATTAATGTTAATTATTCATTATGAACAATGAAATAATGAAAAATCAATACAAAACGTCATAAGCGGCTATATCTATTTCAATACGATTACTGAGGTCACTTGTGGCGCAGCGGCACTAAGTGTGACTGTAAAAACGACTGGTTCTGTGTTCGATCCCCACTCGAGGAGATGTAATATTTATTTAAATGATATTTCCATTTCTTCACGGCACCACGCTTCCAGAATTAATCGAGAAGTGGAGAACTGTAGTGTCTTAATGGCAACGGAGTGTCTTAACATTAAATTCTCGGGTTCCATGCCGATTCCATCCATTTCCATCCAGCCGACCCTGCTATGTGCGGGACACAGCGTGAAGCCTTAAAATTGATTTTTTTAATTTGAATTAATTGGAATACAGTTGCTGAGCGAGGATTAAATTAATAGAAGATATTCAGAAAATGTATAACATTTCTTTGAAGTATTTCAAATTATTTTTATGCTCAGATACACAGAATTGCGGTTTTGTTCAGGTATTCATAATATTATAAATACCTGTCTAGTAGGTATAAACAATATGTACACTATATCGTATTTTGTATTTTATTAAGCTCTTAAAGTAAAAAAACGAGATCAATTGTTATTTTTGTTGTAAATTTATATTCTATATTTATATTTATATATATATAGAATATAAATATATAGATTTATATTCTATATATATATAAATCTATATATATATAGATATACGAGTATATCTATATATCTATATATATGATTCTTTTTTCTTAATAGCGTCCTCATGCTTTCAAGAATATATTATTTGTTATTTTCACGTAATTTAAATATAATAAGGTGCAAAATTTTTATAATAGCGCTCATTGAAAACTAAGTAAAGCCTCTGGAGATCCAAAGCATATTAAAATAACTAACCTTAAATCCCACCAATGTTTGTTCCAATCCTTCATATTACTATTAGCGAAGATGTCCCATCTCCATCTATCCAAAACATAAGCATACGCCATCAAAGGGAATTTCTCCAAAGCCAGCCATAACAAATGGTTAACCATGGACTCTGAGGAAGTCGCTACCTTCACAAAGTTCACGGTTTGCAGATACTTTGGCGAGGTCACTTGTACCGCTACGATGTCAGATATCGCATCGTGGAAGGCTGTAATGAAGCTTAAAGTGACGTAACTTTTACATATTTTAATATTAATTTAGTAAATAATTATATAGTTAAAAACCATGTTTAAAGCACGCTTTTAATGAGCCTTAACTCGATTCATTTACTAGTAACCTTTACAGAGTAACACTATTCAGGTCCTGACTCTATCACCAGACCAACTCGATGATACCATATTATTGTGTAGCCACCTAAGCTGCGCGCGGCGTTAAGTTCTGCCACTCAACACGCAATGCCTCCAGAATTCGGCAAAAAATGGGGAACAGAGTGTCTTAACACTAGGTCTTAACCTCTGCCTACCCTGCTGTGTGCGGGATACAGCGTGAAGCTGACGTGAACTACGTCTTACTATCAAGTTTCGTGATGATACAATTATTACAGTTTGACTTAATGAAATCGATTTAAAATATATTTTTGACGGAGAATATATATATATATATATATATATATATATATTCTCCGTCAGTAAGTTACTCTAAGTCGTAAGTTACTCTAAAAGTATTTCACCTTTACGTAAGGTAAACCGGAGGGAAGCCTGTCGGGTAATAAGGCCTAAGGCTATTAAAAATCTTAAAATCACTTTAAAACAGTCGAAAGTCGGAACTCACATCCAATAAGTATACTCCCATATTTCTGTTTTTATAAGTCAAATATCAATTGCTTACATGTTCATAGGTACATTATTATTTTATCTACTTATCGTAAAAAAAAACTAACTGCACCTATTTTTAAAATACGATAATTTAATTAAACAAATATTAAATTAAATAAATGTAGGTTTAGTTAAAAATTTAATAATCATGACTCAAACTATCATAATATTATATCTATAATAAATTAAAAGCAAAAAATATTTTTTTGAAAAAAGCGTTTATTTAAACTTTCTTAAAAGTAGAAAATAAAATTTGTCTTTTAAATTTTAACTATCAACTCATAACCTCATTGTACACAATTTATATGATCATAAAAGCTTGTCGCGCGATATACTTGTGTAACTAAACTAGTACTAATTTAATTATGTAAAATCTGCTAAGTTTAAATTTTTAAAGTTTCAATTTAATTAAATATTTATTAACGCGACAAGCATGCAAAAGCTTTTTCTAAAAAGGTTTTATTGCTTTTAATTTATTTTATATTTTTAATTTCCACTGGCTACATTTCTCACACTAGATGTTACATTATTTTTCTAATTATTCTCGACAAGCCCTTTCATTTGATACCCGTATTGCAGATGTGCATAAATAATAACTATTCCGGCATCTTAGATGTTCCGCCATATGGGATTTAGTTAAACGTCACATTTTTCGAGTTACTCTCAACAAGTCCTTTCATTTGATATCCATATTGGAGAATTGCAAAAATAATAACTATTCCGTCATCTTGGATGGTACCCCATATTGGATTTAGAATGACGTCACATATTTAATCGTGCATTGTCATCCAAACTAAACGTGTATACAAAATTTCAGCTCAATCAGTTGAAGATATCTACATCAAAATTGAGCTCAAAGATTTCACCCGAACCCACATACATACATTGCAAGTTAAATAAAAGCTTTTAATAAATATATTTTTATCTGTTACTAAACACCTATAGTAAAAAGGTAATCTTTTTATAGCGGAACTATTCTATCGACCCCATTTTAAAGGTGTACCAACCAAGTCAACATACGCAAAAAATAATTACAGTTAAATTTATAAGTCTTGAACGACGTCATATGCTATTGTGTTATATAAAGGTAATCCATTATACAATCAATAAAACAGGTTTGGTCACTTCAAATTCATATTTAACAGATAAGTAGGTAACTATGAGACCAGTCGTGGCGTAGAGCACTAGCGAATGCCTGTAAAAGCAAGAGGTTGTCGGTTTAATTCCCATTTGAGAAAATTAATAATTTAATGTTTTAATTTCCTCGCTCTAGTGTCAAGGCAAAGCACGGTGTGCAATTCAACACGCACTGCCCCCAGAATTCGAAGGAAAGTGAGAGACGGAGTGTTTTAACACTAGATTCCCCCACCTACCTTGTTATGTGCGGGATTCGGCGATCCCAATCATGGTCTTATTTTGCGATGTTGTTAACTTCCCCACCCATGTAATTTGGAAAGTAAGAACATAAGGACAAGGTCAGGTATTTTTAATAATATGTATGTACTACTTGCATATCTTATTATATATGTATTATGTTTAATTATTATTTCACGCCGCCTTACGAACACGTTTGATATTGCTTTAGGTACATATTTTATAACAAAAGGAAAGGTGTCGATGATTTCTAGAAGCATCGGCCGTTCACTTATGTCGTTACAGTTATTACAGTTTCTTACTCCCTGTATAATTTGATTAGCTTTTGCATTCTACTTCGCTCACATTAATTTAATGGTGACACATGTTACCGAGGTAAATCTGACCACAGTTACAGAGGAATATATGGAAACAATCAACGTACTCGTATAACGTAACGACCCAGTAGTTCCCGAGATTTACGCGATGAAACAACCAAATTTTTCAGCTAAATTTTGTTATTGAATATACATACATAGACATATATATTTTTCTAAAATACTTTCTTCTATCCCAAAGGCCTGCGTTCTAGTCAATGTCTGAATTAATCTTTTTTTATAATTACCTTATTGGTACTGGGTATTGGAATCAAAAATCACATAGGATATTTTTGCAATATTTTGCTGACAACTTTTAACCAATTAGGTTAAAAATGTAAATACATACATTTTGAGTTAAAAACACACGCTGCTATGTTGTATAATTACAAATATCCATCTGAAGCACGTCCATGTTATGTACTATGTAAATATTTAATGTAAATGTTTAACAATGTTTATTTTAGTTACACTTATTAAAATTAATTTTAAAGAAATTTCTATTCGAAGTAATTTTGTTGCAGTTGAAATCCGTATAGATTTATTTTTGCTTATCCCTTATACATGTATGCACGGATTTACAACCCAGTGGGATAAGCTAAAAAATCCAAAAATGACAAAAATATTTTGACATATGGCACTACGTAGTGTCTAAAATTACGAAAAATTGGTAGTGTCTAAAAGAACGAAGCAGGTATGTATTATATATTAAATAGTTATTGTATTTGTGAAGTGCGTGATATAAAAACAACTGTTTATTAATCGCTGTCAATGGAAAACGTTTGATCTTTTAATTTGCATGTGCTGCAGTCCTTCATAGAGACAATAAAATATACACTTGACCGCTTTTGTTAAGATTTAGGCAGTGGAACTAATTTTAAGGTTTCTTTAAGCATTAAAAATATTTTTTAAGAAAAAAATATTTTTATATATTATGTTTTTAATTTGACGGCAAACACAACGATTGTGGATTGATTTCCCATTCTAGAGAATGGTTTTTGAGCTAAGCGTCGACATTAGGTTTTAACTTTCTAATTTGCATACTATATAACCGGTATTTTAATTTACCTGGGTTTGGTCCATCTCGATAAAGAGGTTGAAGATTTCGATAGTGTTTGAAATATTGTATGTGCCCTAATAACCTTGCGGCTCGTGACAGTCTTATCCTCACGTCCGATACATTATCACCGCACCATTTTATCCTGTAATTTTTATAAACATGTATATTAAACACGTATTTTGCATTTTTGTATATACTCCGCTTCACACTGTATCCCCAGAGAAGAGAGGAGAAAAGAGAAGATTCCCTTTGGACTCTAGTGTTAAGACGCTGCGTTCTCTACTTTCCGCTGCATTCTAAATGCATTGCACTGAAAATATAAACAAAATACCTCACTAATTTTAAATTTTAAACCATAATTAATGATTCCGTCGTGACGCGGGGGTCACAAGCGTGCGACTGTAAAAGTGCTGATTTTGGTTTCGTTTCCCAGTTGAGGGAATGAAAAATTCAATATTTTTTCTCATTTATAATCTAATATGCTGCTCTAATATGCAGGCAAGGCACGTCTGCTTAGTTGGCACTCTATGGACAATGCCTCAAGAAATTGGCGAAAAGTGGGAAACGGAAATATCTGAATAGGGAATGGTCTTGATTAGGATACTATATTGCAGTCGGAATATAGTATAAAGCTGAAAAAAGAAGAAATAATAATAGATTACTTGTAATTTAACCCATCACACATGTCATGACTAGATGGCAAGCAGTTACTTGTTGGTATTGTGTCATTGACATCTTGGAATGTTTCGTTCGCACTCTCAAACCCTAATGATTTGTGAAATTCGTCCACTGCCTGAAAAAAATCTTTCGCAGATTCGTTTCCATTTTCTATGAATTTTGGTCTTTCAATGTCAGGGTAGAATGTGACTTTATTAAATATCGCTTGCCAATCCTGAGCCCATATATTAGCTGAAGCAAAAATGTATTATAACATTGGGTTCTATCAGCCGCTACTATTTTCTTATTTGAGATAGAAAATTAGTAAAACTTGTTTTGGAATGATGAATTTTCATTTGGCTTCTGGCTTTGCAAAAAAATATAAATTCAATTTTTGTGATATAAAATGGCAACTGCCTAATTTAGATGAATATTTCATATTTTGCAGGGTATACAGTTATACATATTATTCATATTAATAAAGTAAATAATTACCAAGTAAATGGGCTGGAATTACCGCAGTAGTTTTACCAAATTCTTTTTCATATTGGGCTCTTAGTTTAACTCTAACATAATCGTGCAAGATATTATAAAAAGGTTTTATTTCGGACCAAAGTCTATTAACAGTGTCAGCAAAACTATCATCATCAAAGGCATAGCGCCACATATCTCCAGCATCAGTAAAGTCTTCTGATATAGCGATGTTGTTCATTCTTATCACGTATTTCTTGAAAATAGGACGAATTTTCTTTCCAGTTGCATCACGATAGGCTTTCCAATAATATAATAGTTCTTTTGTGTCGTTACTTGTTTTGAATATTGATATTATATCTGGAAGTAATTAATTAATAATGAAATGTAGTTACGACATCATAGATTCAATATTATGATTATTTATATATTATTATCATTTGATTTTTATTAAAAAAAAACCCATGATAAAAGTTAAAAGAGCTCGTTATTATACTTTAGGATTTTTGTCTTTAACGAACAATCCGTGATGTAGCTAAAAGTAACAAAATATGTAACACTCGGAAAAGTGAAGCGAAGCGTCTTAAGCTATACCCTCGGCTACTTCTGCCTATTCTGCAACGCGCGGGATACAGCATGAAGTGGAAATAAAAACATTTTTGGAAACCTCGGCTAGGGACGCGATTAGCATAGTTAAATAGTTTTATTGAAAATTTGTAATAATCACGAAAATCAAATATCTTAATATATTCTTTAAATAGCCTACCATTCATTGCTCGTGGTGAATCCTCGTTATTGCATTCAGTTACGTTGTAGGCGCACACGGCCACTCGGCTCCAAATTCGCTGCATTGAATCTATTTCTTGTCTTTGCTAGAATATTTTGAAAGGGAATACAAATTTAGATTTTTATAACATTTTATTGTTAATTAATAGATAATTAATAAAATCATTAATAAAATCAATTTTCATTGAATTATTGGAAGCTTGATTAATTTAATGGAAATTACTGGATCGATTGAATTACTGGAAGCATTGCGTGTTGAATGGCGAAACTCTACGCCGCGCTTTGTCTCGACACCAGACTGAAAATATGAAAATATTAAATCTAAATAATCTCGTGCGAGAATCGAACTCAGAACCGAGCCAGTCACACGCGATTGCCCCTGTACCACGACTGCGCCTCAAATTACTTACCTAAAGTATATAATTTCATATTGATATACTATTTCATAAGTTTCAGTACATAAGTATGTATCACTTCTGTAAAAACAATTACGTACCTTAGTATGAGGCATTTGAACATTAATTCCTCTTTCTTTTATAATTCTTAATTTTCTCTTGAATTTCGAATCACTAATTTCAGCTAATTCTGTTATATATTTTTGCTTCAGTATATTCCAATATTTCTTTTTTATTTCGTCTTCTTCTGCGGCTACATTAATCTAAAAAAATATTGAATTTACGTCTTTTATCCAATAAGGAGAAAAAATACTTGTAATTAAAAAAATATCCTTCAACGTTAAGTTTCGTGGCAGTAAGTAGTTACTAAGTTGCCTATACTTAGCAATTATTAATAAATATCTCTATTAAAAGATACAAATAATACCATTTTATTCTTCTTATTATCACTGGAGACATCCGTTACGTATTCCCATAGATATTTCTGCGATAATTGACATACTTCTAAACTAAGCCGATCCATTTCGTCCATAAACTTGTCCAATGTAACATTAGATTTATCAATTTCTTCCAATTCATGTTTAAGCTTTTCTACTCCATCATTGATTTTCATGATGACAGTAGTGGGATCTAATACAGTTTTTAGAGCAAAATCTAGAAACTTCTTATCATCATTTTCCGTCTCCACCTCGTGACCACTCTCATCTGACTCAACTGTTTTATTTTTCCCAATATTTCTTTCATCAGCTGACATTTCAGATGTTGGATTGTTTAAAAACTGGACTGCTACGCATATTTTTATAAGTAAATTGAATATTAAACATTTCTGAAATATAAAAAGAGAAATAATTATTGAAAGTTATAATAAATAGGAAAATGATGTGTAAATTTTTAATATAGGATACTATGCTATTCAAATAAAGCAAGCACTTACAAAAAACTTAACATAAACCAAAATTAATAATTTATATGAGTGCTACCTAACTAATATGTACGACAAAAATTAAGAAATCATTTGAAATTATTGCAATGGATATTTTCATGAATATTTTAAAACGGAAAAAACATTTACAAATGATATTACAATTACTGATAACATTTAAAACTTTTAAATTAAAAGTTCTACTTCGCAGGGGCACAAGCGTGCGACTGTAACTGTAAAACTCAACAGGTTGTGAACTCTATTCCCACTGGCACAATGAAGCAAAGCGTTAAGTTCCGCTACTCAACCCACAGTGCCTTCAGAATTCGATGGACAGTAGAAAACGGAAGTTATAAAAATCTTAATGGGAACGTGTTTGGGGATGGGACTGGGATCCCAGGTTCCCTTTGCTTACCTCGCTATAAACGGGCTACAGCAAAAATATAAAGGTAATATACCTATTGCATTAATTACACCTGAACCACACCTAACAATCGCCACACTTAATTAAACTTGATACATACTAATATACAGATGACATATAAGATGTAATGTCGGTAGATAACAATACAACAATAGACACAACGTGGCTATTAAATAATGATTACATCCTTCATACTCCCGTCCATTTCATTGTTGAAATAATAAATACTTTATATATATTTTTTTAATGTACGTATAAACCTAGATATTTTAAAACAGTATACCTTTATTTATTATGATTTAATAAAAAAAAAATACCTACGGCAATCATCATGTTAGTTAAATCAATCCAAGCGTTCAGTTCTCACAAGCACAAATTACATTTTCAATTTCGTCATCGCCATACAAAACACTCGCTTCGCCGGTGTGCGGCCACAATGTTTACGAATTTTGTATGTAGGTACTATAGTTATTCGTGTTGTTAAGTTTTTCAATTCGAAACAATCGATCGTCAGTTTTGTTTTGAAAATGCGAAACGGTATGTCGGCGCGACCCGTCCGCGTGCGCCGGCGCATTGTTCTGTGGTATACGCCTGCCCTCAGCTCCAGCCGTAGAACGTAATATAGCGAACCAGAAGGACGTTCTATAGATACCCGTTTTATTATTCGTACTTGTTCTGTCTTACATATTATGTATGTTAAATGTAGGTACAGTAGGTTCAAGTAGTAGTGGACGCTTTGAAGTTACGTTTTTTGAACATTTGAGCATCACTCGGGAATAGAATAATCTAAAACAAGAAAAAATCCTTAAATCTAATCTGCGAGCCATCTACAGCTTCAGAAAGTTTTTTACTGAAAAGTAGAAGAAAGTGTTTTTCAGAAATTCTAAATTTTATTAATTATATTTATTTAACACAAACTGCAATTTACGTTTCTTAGTTTACAATGATGTAACAAAATGATTTTAAAAACAATGGTAACTAAACTACTAGCTGTAACAATTGTTTTTCTAAAATTATATCAAATCAATTTTCCTCATAACATTTTAATAAAAACATATATTTTATTTCTACAATAAAATAGACGTCATAATCGATATATTTGTATTAAGAAAAAATACTTTGATCCTGATTGTGAAATTAGTTGATTCAGTTGCTCAAGCATTTTTAAATAAAAACAAATTCAACCTTATTTAACATAATCGGAAAAATAAACGTTAAAACATTCAATAAACATATTATTTATAATTATAAGGATAATAAGAACATTTGATCGCTCTCATAACGAAGCAAAGCGCGGCGTTGAGTTCCAGTTCCACTCAACACGCAATGATTCAAGTGGGGAACGGAAATGTACGAGTATAATTCGAACAGAGTGTCTTATCATTAGGTTCACACGTCGTTCGTTCTTTCCCTCTTCTTCTTCGAAGAAAATATATTAAAGAAGTGTCTACAAATACTATAATTAAACAGGGGAATCAACATAGCAATGCTGGATAGATACTAATTCAATAGGTGTCATTCATTGTCCCTCTGTGATCCTAGCAACCAGGATATTCTCGTGCGACCGGAAGTTATGGACTTCCACGGCTTGTAAGCAAGGTGTTATACTGTAATTGTTATTTATTTTTCATTTTTTTAGATCATCTACATTTCTCTTTTGTTGGTGGTAAGGTAGAAAAGTGCCTTTTGTCTTTTTTTCTAAACAAAATATGAAATGGAAATATAATTTATCCCACACACATTCTATCCTGCTTACCCTAGGCAGGGGAGTTATGTCAAAACACTCCGTTCCCCATTTTCCGGCGTATTCTAGAGGCATTGCGTGTTGAGTGGCGGAGCTCATCGCCGCGTTTGCCTCGTAACCAAAGCGAAGGAATGAAAATATCAATTTAAATAAATATTTAATTTCCTCGAGTGAGGATCGAACCCAGAACCAGTCGCGTTTACTGTGACACAATTGTACTCCCGGCAACCCAATTTTTTTTTTAGTCTTTAGCAATTTTATGAAAGCAATGTAATATTTTATTAACATGGTATCAATATGAGCGGCAAGTATTTTTAATTTCATAATGCCCATAGCGCCTATTCCTCACCTCAATAGCAAACGAACGATAAGAAAAACAATAAGTAAGTATGCTATACGTTTTATTGCAACCACAGGCAATGAAATGACAATAAAATTATTTTTTATCTTTCTTCAGGAATGAGGCAAGCATTTTCGCACCGCCCTGGTCGATTTCCACATAGCCGTAGGGTTCTAGTTCCTTTTTCGTCCTTTCGAACCATTTTGCGACATTTTCGTGAGCACTGATGTCAAATCCGAAAGCCTGTAAACAAAAAGTCAAATGAGTATTCTTTTACATAGTTCAACGCGCGATGCCTCGTAAACTTCTGCGGAAAGTGGGGGACGGAGTGTCTTAACACTAGATTCCGTCAGCTTACTTGGTTCAAATTGATTTTTTTTTAATAGTCCATTGTACGTGTGGTGTGAGCTACCTACTGATACACAACTCTTAGTTGTTTCCTTTAAACAATGCAGGCGAAGCGGCCAGCACGTAACGGCTAGTTAATCAGGAAATTCTCCGTTTTCTGTCCTCTATTCTTTTCTAAGGGACGTTGGGATATAAAATAATTTCGAGGACAAGCACAAGAAATGACTAAAGGTTATTTTACGTAGCATATAAGAGGTAATTGTAATACAAAGCGCTGCTGTTATTTTGTACCACATACTCGTATATCAATACCTATCTCTGTGTGAAAAACTGCGAAGTACACTACAAAATCCTAGAATTTCAATGATTCATAATTACAATATGATCTAATTAATGTCTATAACGTCATATATCTTCTGTATTATTTAGCTGTTATTATGAAAATATATGACTACACTTTTATTTTCTAGCAATTTTTTTAAGCCTTTTAACTAATAACCAAGTGTGTGTTAGTTTAAAAAAGAATTGTTATTTTTTTTATTTGCAACTTACGAGTATATATTATTTAAAAAATATTTTAAAGTTTTTGTACAGTTATCTTACCTCCATAAATTTTACAAATATTTCTATAATGACGTTATAAATGATTACAACATAATACACATTTGCTAAATAGAAATAATCAGGCGATAAACAAACTGACCTAGTGACCGCCACTATATACCGCATCTAAGTAATTTACACTTGGCAAAGCTAGAACTCGATTAAATTCTACATATTGGTAGAAAAAAACATCATTACGTAAAGTTTTCGATGACTTAGTAAGATGTCAATAGTTTTATCTACCTAAGAAATAAAATCTGCTCATCGTAGGTGACTACAGGGTACTGTATATATGGGTTCAATTTCCATTAGGGAGAATGATCTGTAATTAATTTTAGTTTTCCCGCTCTGGTTGACAGTGAGACATTGAATCCTTCCCTCCCTTTTCCTACCCCTAGTATGCGGAAAAAAAACATTAAGCCTTTAAAAAAAAATCTATACAAAATAAATAAAAATTACAACATTACATACCTCTAAGTTAGAAAATACTACTATGATAGAAATATCAGCTACAGTAAGATTGTCGCCCGCAACAAAAGCTTTTCCTTCCAACATGCTATTTAACCAATCTAAGGCTTCATTTAGTTTCTCTGCTGCATCTTCATTGTATGGCGCGCCAGCAAATATCATCGGTATCTAAAACAGATAATTTAAATTTAAATAAAATTATAAATGGATGAACTGATGACTTTCAAGGCATAGCCCGGAGTTAAGTTCCACCATAGTCGGGAGCGAAGTGTCTTAACACTAGGCCCTATGCTACTCGCAATACAGTATGAAGCTAAAATAAATGTAATAAATAAATGAATTAATGGTTCTATGGACTGCTATAAAGTGTGCGAAACGTTGGGTTTCGAAAATGTATCTTTGAATAGCTAACAAAATATAAGTAATTAATAATAATATAAGTTATTATATTAAACATAGCATTAAATATACCGTTTTTATGTTAAATCATTTGTTAGTAAAAAAAAATGTTCTGTATAAAGATTTGTACGTACTAAAACAATCTAATTATTTTTTTTTTTGGAAAAAAAATATAAAATACATACGTAAAGATCCATATATCTCTTATATAAAGTGCCCAAATCGAAGTTTAACCGTTGATCGACGAGAGCTCTTTGACGAGGGTTCTTCGGGTAAAGAGAATCATCACGACCGTATGCGTTTACCAAATATGTTAAGATTGCACGACTGTAAAAAAGCAAGGCAATTATGTTACCTTTTCGATTTTATTTATAGAAAAATAATAGTATTGTATTAGCCTCTCCTAGCTTTGCTAATTCCGATGCTATCAAAATTAAAATAAAAAAATTGACAATAAAATCTAGGCCAGGCATAGCACAGGGACTGATGTGTTCGACTGTAAACGGCACAGGTTGTATCTTCGATTTCCACTCCAGGAAATAAAATAATTTATATTGTTTATTTCTTAATAAAATATTTAATGAATTTCGCCACGTCAAGGCGCTATTTCTCCAGAATTCCACGAAAAGTGGTGAGTGGAGTGTCTTAACTCTTAACAATAGGTTCCCTCTGCCTACCCTGATGCATGTGGGATATAGTGAAAAAAAGGAAAAAAATATATACCTTTCCCATAGAATGAAACCATTGTCATCCATAGTGGGTATTGTGTGTTGTGGATTCATCTGGAAAGCAGATTACTATAATTAATATTTTATGCAGTAAATCAACATCAGGTAAGTACTAATTAGTAATTACTAACCGGATGTTGATTGAGTACACTGTATATATAATGATTATATTTCAATTATTATATTTTTCTCTCTCTTATGAGACAAATCGCGGTATTGGGTTCCGCCACAGAAAACGTAATGTCTAATATTATAATCATGTTATACGTTGAATAAAATTATAATTTTAAATTAATATTACTTACTTATTAAGTAAAATTAAAAAGTATCCATCCAATTTTTTAAATTTAATTTGTATACCAAAATCAATATATACCAAAAACAATAAAAATATATACACATAAATATGTACAAATTATAAATTGTATTGGCCAGTGGAGGCCAGTCATGGCGCATGGTACACAAAATGTGACTGCAAAAGCGACAGATCGTGAGTTCGACCCTCACTCAATTAAATGAAATATTTATTTAAATGTATATTTTCATTTCTTCATTCTGGTGCTTTCTTCAGAATTCGGCTGAAAGTGTGGAACGGAGTGTCTTAACACTAGGTCCTCTCTGCCTACCCTGCTGTGAGCAAGATACAGAGTGAAGCTGAATATATATTGCATTATAAGACTAAGTTACCTTTAAATATTCTGGAGTCTTGTGTTCCCCTTTCATTATATTTGTAAGTACAAGGTCGAGGTCCAGTCCTAGGACTTTGGCTGTCATCATGACCGACCGACATGGTGGCGATGGCGGCAGATAATACAGCTTTATCGGTTGACTCGGCATCTTGTTGTTTTTGGATCTTGCTGCTGCGTTACTGTTATACAAAGATATATTCATATTATTTAAATTATCATTTAATTTAAGATTTTATGGTTTAATTCTTTTGGAAAATAAGACACAAGTAATATATAAGTAGCTTTTATAAGCTAAATATGACAAAGAAAAAAAATTAGAATAAAATAGTACGTATCGAATCTACATAATGTATTTTTCTTATTAGTTTTCTTTAAAATATCACAGAAACAGAAATACTACCGTAATTCGCAAGCCAAAAATTATTTTACATTTATTTTCCGGTAACGGTCGTTATACTTGTCTGGACTATCGTAATAAATAAAAAAAAACAATTATCATTAATGTAATTAAAGTATTAATATAAAAGTGACATAGTGGTAGAATATTGAAAGAAAAAAGCTGTGAATGTGATTGAAATAATTACATAATTAAATATTAAATTCAAAATAATGTTATGTAAATTGACTTTTTAATGGATAACACTTAAAATATTACTCACAGTTATACACAGGTCACAACCAAATAGTCTTAAATACCCATACTATCTAAATCCGTTAAAATTTAAAAATCGAATCTACATTTATGTTATGTATGACATAATGTAGATTCGATTTTTAAATTTATATGTTTCTATATGTCAGTAGCTAGAAAACGTGCGGAAAAAAATGATTTTTTGTGTAAATATTTTTTATATATTACGCATATATAGAACCGTGATGTTGAAGGTTACTTGTAGTTTAATAACACCCATCACCTACACGCAATATCTCACAATAAACTAAACTTACCATTTTATATAAATTACGAGCAAAATTGATATAATTGCAAGCAACGATTTCATATTGAAATTTCGAAATCGATAGGAATAAATCAATTCTATAAATAAAGCAAATAAATTTATAATAATATGTAGGTATTAGTTAATTATTATGCTAAATAATATCATTTATTAAAAAAAAATAACAGTGTTAGAGAAATAAATATTTATACACAATAAATAATTGAATTGTCAACAAAGTAACACTTGTAGCTTCAGCCATAAGCTAAAAAAAAGAAATCACTCAAAAATTCAAATTAACCTTTGAAATTTTGACTCACTTTACCGCTTCTATTTTTCCTACTATCGTTTTGTCCATACATTGCCCCAGTTTTACCAAATTTGTATTTTTTACGCAAAAATTTTATTTCAATCAATATAAATGTAGTTAAAACTAAATGAGACCACTAATTACCTAAGCTGCCTAATGCTTAGAAATGAATTATATACAAAATATGTTAAATTCAAATTTAAATAAATATAGATAGTATTATCGAGCTTAAGGAAATCTACAAATACTTTTCAAATACTCTTCTTACAATAAAATTTATTTCACCAAACACAGATAAAGTCCATCCGCTTGGAGGATTGGTAAAGTTGTGAATACAAAAATATTACATGATTTATATTGCCTCTGTTGTTACGGTGTTATGCTGGTGGGGGCCATGGTGACGGTGGGCGGTGATGTCCAGTCAGGGTGACGCTGCAGAGTTCCCATGGTCACTTGATATTATAACTATATATTTCTTTATTCTTAGTATGATCGATCCATGTGAACTTTATACTAAATGAAAATAAAAGCGTTCACGTTTTTTTGTGTATTAGTGATATCGATACGAGTGTATGACGTGAGTCTGTTTATTTTTAAGGATGTTTTCTTTTCCGTTTCAGTTAAGAGCGAAAAATATATGTTAAAAAATTATTATTTTTTATACAAAAAAAAATCCTACTATAAGTCACACAATGTCACAATTCAGAATTTCTGAATTATTATTATTTTTAACTTCACGCTGTATCCCACAAATAGCAGGGAAGTTAGAGGAAACCCGGGAACCTAGTGTTAAGACACTTCGGCCCCCTTGCCCTCTTTCCGCCGAATCCTAGAGGCATTGCGTATTCCAGAATTACCAGAGCGATGAAATGTAAATACTTAATATTTCATTTCCTCAAGTGGACATCGAATCCAAAACCTATCGCATTTACAGTCGCTCGCCTCAAATAGCATAAAAACATATTTATTTGTCGTTAGATTAGTATAATGGCTATTAAACTTATGTAAATTGCATATTATTGGATTACTTTTAAGTGGTCATTTACTTATATTATGCAATTATGTAATAGGGTCATTTCTCTACATGCACATGTCACCCATGTAGAGGTCGAAAGAAAGTCAACATGTACCTACACTATTAATTAGATAAGGTACATACATACATGCATCATGCCATTTTAATAGCAAAATCTGTATCAAGAATTTTATATTTTATCAACCCCGCACACAGCAGGATAGGCAGAGGGAACCAAGTGTTAAGACACTCTGTTCGCCACTTTTCGCCGTATTCTGGAGGCATTGCGCAACTTAACGCCGAGCTTTTACCTCAACACCAGAGCAAAGTAATGGAAATATAAATTTGAATAAATATTTCTTTTCCACAAGTGGGGATTGAACCTACAACTAGTCACGTTTACAGTCACACTGTGAGCTCCTGAGCTGTGCCTCTGGTTATCAACATATACCTGCTATGTAAAACTTTAAATTGTCATGAAAAAATGTCGTATTTAATAGAAAAAAAAAATTAAAAAGTGAAATCACTTGAAACAACTGAACATTTATTTCATATCTGTCTACCTAGACAGGTATGAGAATCCTGGTCCCATTGGAATGTTTTGATAAAAATTAGCTTATGCTTAGAGGCCAGTCGTGGCAAAGGACTAATGTGTGCGACTAAAGCTATGCGTTCGATTCCCACTCGAGGAAACCAAAGCTTCATTTCCATACTCTGTTATCGAGGCAAAACGAATAAAAGTTAAAATACGATCCAAAGAAATTTAAGTATCGATACATGATTTTGGACAAAATAAATGGTAGAACCGATAGTTAACTAGTGAATCATTGAAATTTAGAGACTGTGGCTTCGAAATTGTACCTACGAGTATAACAAAAATTATAAAGTCATCAGTATTAAATATCTTGCACGTAATATCCGGTTTACAAAATACACATACATTGATTATCACTTTAGGAACTGATAATGTGAAAATCCATATAATAAGTTTCTTTTTATATATAAAGTATGTAATCTTTGGAAAATATATTTACATATTTCAAGTTCCAATTGTAAATCATAAGCGAATTCTAAATAAATATATCCATACCTATATTATAAATTCGAATGTAACTCTGTCTGTCTGTCTGTCTGTCTTTACGCAATCAGGGCCCAACCGCTTATGCAATTGTGATAAAATACTCATATAGAGATACTTGAGGGTCTCGGGATGAATATAGGATAATTTTTTTTTGCTCATATATATTTTCGATATATATCCAATATTAAAATAATTATTAATTTGACATGCAATTTATTCCGCCATGTTTATAACAACCGCCGTTGCTAAGCAACGATTTGCAAAGTTTGTTGTTAGAAAACGTCACCCAAAATAAGTTTGCTTAACGCATACATGGCGCGCGCCGACTCAACCTTATGAGACACAAAAACAATATTCTCCAAAAATATTGTCCCTTAAATATTGTTTAAAAAAGTCCGCGTTGATATATACTATAGATATAGATTTGTATACATTAACAAAAATTAGATGATTTCTATAATTTGATATTCATCCTTATGAAAATAAATATAATAGTCACTTTTAGCATTTCATCTAGATGGAAATTATACGTAAGATGGTTTACTGTATAACAATTTAATAAATAATTAAGGAGATGTCAGTGATTCGGAATGACCTAGCCTACGAGTGGTAGGTATAGTATGACCGACGCGAACGGGCAGATGACTTTGATGGTTTTGTAAATTTTTATATATTTTCGAATTACTGTTAATTTTTATTTAATTATTTGCTGCTTATTACTACTACTACTTATTAATTTATCTCAGTTCGGTTATCTATACCGATGTTATACACTTAAAATATCGTAATTTTAATCATTTGGGATTTTATTTAATATTGTTCGCAAAAATTATTAATTATTTAATATAGAAAAATGTTTAGTACGCGCGCACGGCAAACTTTAGGTACTTTTTCTAATATTAAGAATTTCCTTAAGTTATTTTTACTTCTTTTCTTTGTACAGTTCGGTTACTCAGATATTTTATCTAATAATAAATCCCCACTTATTATTCTTTTTTAACTTATTTTAATTATTGAGTCTTATATTTTCTTACAAATTCTATTGAAACCGAAAATAATTTCACAAATATATTTAATAAGTAATCGTATAGTTCAAGCGGGCGTAGCCGCGTCTGGGCCCGCTAGTTCTAAATAAATAGATAAAAGACAGAAAACAGAGTGGCGAACTTACAAAAAGTAACTTCGTCATCTAGAGCTTATTGTAGTATACTTTTTCTATTACATCATAATTCAATCACAATGTATGGAAGTGAATTATAAAGTAAGAAACAGAAAAGAATCAAAAATCATAATTATAAGCAAATCTACCCTCGAAGCCAAAAGCCTCGATGGGCGTGTCCGACTCGCAGTTACTCATTTTTTTAATATAGAGATAACTACGAAAATTGCTTCTTATTTTTGATGACATAATATTTGAACTTGCTTATCGAACACGGGTTATATATTATATTTCAATAAATGATAAGATACGAGTATAACGGATAAGTATTTATCTAGTTAATCCCATAATAAAAGTAAATATGGGAATTTAAACTTTAATCTAGAATTCATTGAGGCCTTTCATGGTGCATGACGCACAAGCCGACTGTAAACGCGATAGGTTATAGATTCGATTCCTACTCGAGGAAATGAAATATTTAAGCCTCGAAGTAGGTATAGAGCACAGAAATGTAGAAAGTAATGAAGGGAGCATAAGGAGACGATTTTGCAAAATTCCCAAATAAAATAGAAAATAAATAAGGTTAAGAGCGAGGAGATTGCATGTAGGTAGGATAGTCGCTTTTCATGTTTTTATAGAAAATTTCAGGATTGTAGGTCAACGGGCAGTACAATTTATAAGTTGATAAACATTGGTTTGCTGGTAAAATACATACATACATATGAATATAAAATAAAAGCTTTTAATATACACTCATTTTGTATGAAATGGACTACAAATATAAGATTGTAATGATATTTTTCATAAAATATCTATAAATTTTCACCTTTTAATAATTTTTTTTGCCAACATGTTTTGATTCCATTGATGAGAAGCTTGATTTTATGCTCGTTAATGGGTAGTCCATTAGTACACACAGTACTTTCAATTTCAATTTTACAATTTTAAAACTCAACGCTGACTTTGGGACACCGAGAGAGAGAGAGAGAGAAAAAATAAAATAATAAATAGACAAAATATATGATTTTATCTTTCAATAGTTCAAATATATCAATCGTCTACGTTCCACATTACTAATGCATTAAGAATCAAATATTTATTTAAAATTATAGTCACTACACAAATTGCAATAAAAATAAAATTTTCACCTATCGTCTGAATTTTCCACTTTTAATTCAATTTCTTCTGGCGTATTCTTAGCTTCACTTATTACGTTGACGTTGACATCAGAGGATTCAGCGTTTAGAGCACCGACTGGTTGGGCACTTTTCTCCTTTCCTTCATCGTCACTCTTATTTATTTTCACTTTTTTACTCGAGCAGTTCCCCATTTTGATTCTTATTACAAACTAATACTATCTAAATATTATTTGAGTTCTTGATATCAACGGTTTCACGTATGGATGGTTACTGATACAAAGATATATAAGTTTTGGAGATAATGTAGCTACGATAACCGTCAAATTTACAATTAATAAAATTCGGCTATTAGATAGGTATCTTGATAAGTATTGACGTACTTTGGACTTAAGTATATTGAAAAAAGAGTAAGTAGGTAGGGGAGAGCGGGGCCAAGAGTTCCGATTTTTTTTAACCTCAAATATTGCTACGCATACTTGATTTCAGTATTTATACAATACTAGCGGCCCGCCCCGACTTCGTTCGGGTCAAAACTTAACTTAACTTCACGCTTTATCCGTAGTGGGGTGGTCAGAGAGAACGGAACGCCAAACGCTATGGTCTCTACATGCCTCTTTCGCCTCGTCCACTGTCATCAACCTCTTCATACATGCGCTTCGGGAGGTCCCCATGCTTTTTACGTGACCTTCCTCCAGTATATTTGATACTTTTTAAGGTAAACCGAGGTCTTCCCTTACCTCTCTTACCACTCACTTTTCCATCATAAATCTTTTTTGCCATTCTTTCTTCACTCATTCGTTCAACGTGCCCAAACCAGCTGAACATGTTCTTCTTCATTTTCACCGTCGCTTCCTCGCTAGTACCTGCCATTCTGTGTATCTCTTCATTGCGGATTCGATCAGCTGAACTGACTCCGCATATCCTATGAAGAGATCGCATCTCCACGGCATTCATCTTTCTTTCATTCTTTTTCTGTAATACCCACGTTTCGCTGCCGAATAACAACATCGGTACTAACACTGCATTGTGTACGGCCAAACGCGCAACTGTGCTGACGTTTCGCCGTCTCATCAATGCAGCTAAGGCTCCGTCAACCCTGTATCTTCCATCTCTACTGAACATACTTCTCAAGTATACCACCTCATTCACTTGTTCTAATATCTTACCAATCACACTGACATTGCGTTCCGTCCTCTCTTCGTTTCGTTCAAATACCAGAACTTTTGTTGTTTTAATAAAAGAAGAAAAATAAAATGAGATGTCGGGTCAAAATAAAAGAAAAAAAAAGGCTAAAAAAAGGCTTCTTTAGGCATCAAAATATATTGGTTTTCACCGCACCCGGATCTAGATAAAGCAACATATAATTGCCCGTGAGCGAAACAGCATTCCCTTAAATCAATCCCAATATGCTGAAAGTTTGTCCCTGCGCTTTATTGATTGTGACGGCAAATGATATTCTAACTGGAAATTGTATCCTTTTAAAACTAAAAGGCAAATCTGTTAGAATCATGGGAATTCATGGAATCAGCACTGTTTGCCCAATGGCTGGTCCAGTCAAAATTACGGCCCCTATGACATTACTTCGCAGAAATTTCACTTGCAATCTAGTGCCGTTGCATAAACTTGGTGGATGTAGATTTTGCAACAAAATTATTGGCGTGCCGATTTTTAATTTCAATAAATGGGGAGGTAGTCCGCACGGATTCAAAGAATATAAAAATTCTTGAGGGTCGTAATCGCATCTTCTTGTTCCACAACAGCATCAATGGAAACATAATTGCTTTCACCTGGTAATTTAGCTATCATTTTTTCATTGATGGCGTCAACGTTTGAATTTTTCGCAGCTAAAATTGTCCTCTCACACATCCATTGATGATTTTTTTGGTGTATATTGGCTACATTTGGGTACACTTTTAATAATAGTAATGTCTTCAACATTTGTCACAATTCTACCACGGTCTTTATCTAAGGATTTTTTTTTGTCACCTGATTCAGGTACTTTCCCTTCCCCGATTAATAAACCACCGTGATAACTCCTCATGTTAGTAGAAAGCTTTAGAAATTCTATAGATTTCCATAATGGGGATGACTTCAAACATGACTTGATAATCTGCTCTAGTTCCCCTAACTATTACAGGCAAAGTTTGTCTGAAGTCACCGGAAAACATCATAGTGACTCCACCCATAGCTTAATTTGAATTTCGTAGATCCTTAAGCGTCCTATCTAAAGCCTTAACGTGAGCTCTAATAAGAAGATGAACATTGGGAAAAAACTCTTTCAGGTGCTGCTGTTTCTGAATCAGCCGCTAAATTAAGAGAGTTATTTGCTATTATATAAATATTTTGTCAGCCATCTGAACCTCTGAAATTATGGAGAAAAAATTGTAATCGTTTATGTGAGGATATAATAAATAGAGTTCGTAATGAAAATCAAGACCACCTTTTGCGTTGCACTAAAGAAATACACAATGAAGGCCTGATATTGATTGAAAATAAAATTTATGAAATGTCCGAAAAATCTCTTAAAGACTTTGGTCTTCCTTCTCCGATTCGTAATAAGTGTACTACCGTAATGTAGAACCTCAGGAAGAAATTTTACGGAAATCACATGACATCAATGATTTACATAATTTTATTCCTAATAATATTTCCAAGTTAGTACCTGATCAGGTATTTACTTATAATTCAGTTGTAGAGAAGGTTTTGGCTGATAAAGGCAAAATATTTTTTTTAGATGCTTCAGGTGGCACGGGAAAAACCTTTGTGACCAATTTAATATTAGCCAAAGCTAGGCACAGGGTAATATAGCCATAGCCGTTGCGTCATCAGGTATTGCAGCAACATTATTCAGGGATGGAAGAACTACTCACTCTACGTTTAAGTTGCCCCTTAATGTTTCACTTGATAGAAATAATGTGTGCTCCATTCGAAAAAATGGTCCTTTGGGCAAAGTGCTGCAAGATGCGAGCCTCATAGTATGAGATGAGTGCACTATGACTCACAGAGCTCACGTTAAGGCTTTAGATAGGACGCTTAAGGATCTACGAAATTCAAATAAAGCTATTGGTGGAGTGGGTTTTTAAATAACGTAACAGGCTCAGCGGCACGCTTAATAAATACAAGTGGTATTCCATCAGACTGGAGTGGCATTCGTAAGTCGCTAATTAATAATTTTTCAGATCAACGCGATGAAACTGCGTTGTACAATGATCTCTCTCTTTTAACACAGGGATCTAATACCCCTCAGGAATTTTATGAACGTTGCCAAAATTTATTTAGTACAATAATGACATATATTACATTGCATGAGGAAATTGGTACTACAATAGAAGCTAAAAGAATTTTATATCAGAAATTAACTTTGCAAGCGTTCTTAAGAGGTTTAAAGGACCCCTTAGGCTCACGCATACGATGCATGAGGCCGGAAACCATAGAAAAAGCGTTAGAATTCGTTCAAGACGAATTAAATACTATGTATTTACAGGCTCGAAATGAACCCGACAGGGCAAAGCACCCCCAGAACTTTTCTTCTCAGTCTTTTAAGGTAAATAATTTTAACAACCACATTCCACAGTTTAAGCCACATTTTCAAACTAATTATCCACTTCGTAATAATTTTATAACTAACCCACAACAGACATTACATAGACAACACTTAGGCCCGTCACGTACTCAACAAATATTTAGAGCACAACCCCTGAATTATAATCCCCATAATGCATTTAGAATTATCCCACGTAATGCCCCAAAATTTAACTCGACCTCTCAGGCACCTCGTCCTATGAGCGGTGTTAGTAGTTTTGTACCTAGAAATTTACCACCTACTAGATATATTCCGGGACATGATTGGAGTAAGCACGGAAACCCACCACCGTCTAATTATTTTAAAACAAGGGAAATGAATTTCCACGACAGTGACATTTATGACCAGTATTATGACTATTATGAATATTATGATGATAATGAATATTATAATTATGACAATTATTATTACAAAAATCCATATTATAGTAGCGAACCACTCCAAGAATTACCTTAAAATTGCGAACCAATTGTAGAGGAACCTTCGTCATCAACCCTTAGTAAAGAAGAGGATTTTCAGAAAATCAAAATTTTAGACAAACCAAAATAGAACTTAATCTCCAAACTCAACGTCAACTTCCCTATATTCAGATTAAAAACCCCCCTCTAAAATTGCTTATCGATACCGGCGCGAATCAATCTTTTATAAGTCCAGATGCAGTAGAAAAATATTTTAATAAATTTTCCCAATTTAAACCCAATTCCCGACTGACTCGGTGGAGATTAAAATTAAGTGAATATGATTTTTCTGTAATATATAAACAGGGTAAATATATAATAATAATTGCAATGCCGATGCTTTATCCCGTATAGAGATTCATAATGAAGAAGCGAATTCAATTGCAGTAAATTGCTCAGAAAAATCCCCTTCGAATTCCAATACAGCAACCGTACATACAGACTCAGAAAACCCCATTTTAGAAATTCCCATAACTGACGACCCTTTAAATACATTTCATAGGCAGATTATTTTTAACATAGTTGGCGATATTAAAAATAGACCTGTGGTATCGAAAATATTTGAAAATTATATAAAAACTACGATTTCAATTTCAAGTTCAAGTGTAGAAAATGACAACACAATACAAAGGAGAACGTCCATTGAAGAATTTAAAAATTCTTCAATGGACGTTCTCCTTTGTAAAAATAATTTAGAAAATGTAACAGATTATTTAAAACAACAAGAAATAATTAAAAACTATCATGAAGGAAAAACGAACGAACGAACGAACGAACGGAAAGTTATCTCTCGTTATCGAAACGATATTTTTGGCCAAAATTAAAGGATCAGGTTACGAAATATATTAATGAATGTCCTATATGCGGGCAAGCGAAGTATGACCGTAATCCTATTAAGCAAAAATTTCAAATTTAGATTATTAGATTTCAAATTTAGATTTATTTAGTGTGGAAAATCAGAAATATTTAATAATAATTGACGCATTTTCAAAATACGCACAAGCTTATCAGTTAAGGGAAGCCCTTGCGATTAGTGTCGTACAAGGGTTATTAAAGTTTTGCACTCATCACGGTGTGCCCTTGACGGTCGTAACCGATAGAGGTCCCGAATTTTCAAACCAATTATGTTTAGAGTTCCTTAGACTATATAAAATTATTCATCATAAGATTTTACCTTGTTCGCCTAATGAAATTGGAATAGTAGAACGGCTTCATTCCACATTATTAGAACATTTAAGAATATTAAAATTAAACCAAAATGGAGAATCAGTTATTAATCTCATGCCTTATGCTCTCTTAGCTTACAATAGTTCTATTCATAGTTTCACAAAATGTAGACCTTTAGATATAATAACTGGGCATTTCGACCCCCGTGACCCCGTAGACATTGACCTGACAGAACAATTATTACAATTATATATAAGCGATCATCGTGACCGAATGAAAAAAGTTTATGACATTATTAACGAATCTTCTTTACACCAACGAACCCAAAATATTGAAAATAGCCCGACCAACAGATATTCATACGAAACCCTAAATAATCTCGACAAAAACTAGCCTCTCGTTTTACTCGCGATAATGTTTTAGCTAATTTACCAATACACATTACACAATACAATACACAAAGAAAAAACGATTACCTGTTGCAAAAACGAGGCTAAAAAGAGTACCTAATAGTGCTCGATTGTTACAGACTGACGATCCTGTTGACGACCTTTACCCGAGCAGAGAAAATTAACTTATAATAATTATATTACATAATTATATTACAATAATTTGGACAATGGACCCGGAATTTTGCCATTTAAGCTGGGATCTACCCAAATCATATCCCATTACCATTCCTTCGTTCAACGTGTAGATTTAAGTAAAATTCGTAATAGTTTAGACTCTGTTAAATTACAAATAAATAATATTGAGCCGATTTTAAAGAATAAAACGCTTTCCCTTTTCCAAATGCATGTTCTTAGTGTAAAATTAGAAACCGCTTCGCCGCAGCTGAAAACTTTTGAGTTTAACCGTGTTAAGAGAGGACTCATTGATGGATTAGGGTCGGTTATAAAAAGTATTTCGGAAAATCTCGACTACACGGACGCCATAAAGTATGATAGAGCCATTAACGTACTAGAAAAAAGTAATGATAAAATAATTAACGAAATTAATAACCACGTTAAGTTGAGTAAAAATTGGATGTCTCAAAATACTGACATTATACATAAAATAGTAAATAATCAGAGGGAATTAGAAAAATTCATGAATAATTTAACAAGTTTTAGTATGTATCAAGATATGTTAAGCAAATTAAATACATTATATAAGAAAAATGAACTGTTAGATATTAGTTTTAGAGACCATTTTGACGTTATAAAGGTAGGTTATTATTGTAATGTTAAAGATATTATTTTAGATTTCAAGTTTCCAATAGTTTTTCCTAAGAATTATACCCTGTATCATTTGTACTCTGTACCTAATATAAATCGTAACATCCTTATTCCCCCTCACCCATTCCTAGCAATTCACGAAAAAGATTTTATGTACACAGAGGCTGAATGCCCAAAGATCGGTAAATCATACCTATGTCATCTTAATGTTAATTACCCACAAGGAAAACAGCTATATTGTATAGAGCGTCTTATCACAACTCAGCAGCTGCAAAGTTCCTGTGTATACGCATCAGTTATCCTTACTACAGAAGCAATGGAACAGCTAGATGACCGCCATTATATTATCACCATTCCGAAACCTACTAAAATAGAATTGTTATGTGAACAGCAAAAATATTTGAAGATACATAGAAGTCACCTCGTAACTGTACCACGAGGGTGTTCAATAAAAACTTCCTCATTTACTATAATTAACAGCCAGGATAATATAAAAGGCCAAGCATTGGAAATTATCGACCTAAGTAATATTAATATGACAAAGGGAGGAAATTCTGAAATAACACTAAAATTAAATTCGATAAAATTAACTGAAATTTTCGAGGCAAATAAAATTTTTTCCGCACAGCAGCCTATTTCTAAAATATCTACGGAATCTAATAGTCTTTACCATACAACAGTCCCATTCTATGGAATTATTTTAGTGGCAATTATACTATGTGTAATTTTTAAGAAAAGTTTAAGAAAAATAAAAAGCCTAAGCTATCGAGTGAAGGGAATTCTTCAAAGGAAGAGGCCGGCGCTCGAGATCCACTAGAGCACATTCTCCAGCACTATTCAAGACCCAAGGACACCGAATAGGTGCTGTTCTTCAGGAGGGAGGTGTTACGTTCCCACACAACCCGGGAATCGCTGACCTAGGACCACCCAGAACATGTCCCACAAAATTACCCACATTGCATAATTCTCTTAAATCTTGGAATTGTTATTTGAATCCCCGCACCTGCATTTATAATTAAAATTAAACGTAGAAATAAAAATCATTTTCGTCTGCGACTTTGAGCAAGTCTCACCTTTGTAACCATAAGTTAATTTTTAATAACGTATTTTTAAGTAAAATCGTTTTTTTTTGGATCCTACGCTGCCACCGTACATAATTAATTGAAATGGTAAAAGATACAACAAATATAATTATAGGTTACTATCTATTTTAATATAATAATATATAAACAAAAATAATATAAAATCTTAACAGATCAATCTCATTTATTGTATACTATATTAACACAAATAAAAAAATAAATAGCACTGCAATAACACTGCAAAATCGAAATCTTACTTAGAAAAATAAGTATTTAATTATCTTTTGACCAAATCAGAAAACAACCACCAACAAATTAATTATTAGTTTTATTTTTTACCAAATGAAACATAAGAACACAACGACGACGAAGAGTAGAGTACAAATCATTAATTATGGATATCATTAAATAGGAATAAAATCTAATCTATACTAATATAATAAAGCGAAATAGTTGCGGCCGTAAACAGAGCGTTGAATTATTTTAATTTTACATTTCCAAAAAGTATAAGTCCAAATTATATGCTTTAAAAGCCGAAGATTATCTTCATTAAATGTCCTTGATGATGAAATAACTTTCGATTATAAATTTTTAATAAAACTGTGTTTGAATATAAATGTCTTTTCAATAGTATAGATAACATTAAATAAAAAGTAGTGGGCAATGTCGCGCAGGACCAAACTTTACACCACACCAAGAAAAGAAGAAGAGAACTAAAGTGTAGTTTAAATTAATTATAAACAGAAAAATAATTACATAAAAATTAAGAATAGTTCGAAAATGTATGAAAATTTATAAAACCGTCAACGTCTGCCCATTCACGTCGGTCATACTCATACTGTGCCGCCCGTAGGCTAGGTCATTTCGAATCAGTGACATCTCCATAGTTATATATTAGAATGTTATACAGTAAACTATAATTTCAATCTAGATAAAATGCTAAAAGTGACTATTATATTTATATTTTCATAAGGATGAATATCAAAATGTCGCGGTAACGGTTGCATAGCGACGCGACGGTTGTAATTAACATGGCAGAATAAATTGCATGTCAAATTAGAAAGTACTTTAAAATATATTAGTTTATATGTGTAATGTAATGTTATATAGCCTATAGCAATTCTGAAGAATGCAGCTTTCATACAAAACAAAAAAAAAGTAAATCAGACCAGATCCAGAGATCTTAGCGTTCAAACAAACAAACAAACAAACAAACTCTTCCGCTTTATTATATTAATTAGTATACATAAGATGTTTTCAAAAATCGGCTCAGCCTTTCATAAAAATATTGAAGGCTGAGTACTAAAGTGTAATTTATTATATCAGTAGAATCATATAAATTCCTGTCTTTCAAATGAACGTAAAGACCTTATCACGCTTATCTATAGTAGAGCAAACAATTTTCTAAGTACTCACAGACTACGGTAGATTTTATTAGGCTAATCCATGATTCATTATTTTATTGTTCCACGATTAATATGACAAAGTTGACGAATAACTATTTTTAATTTTAAGTTGGTGAAGGAAAATACGGAAAATTGGGAACGTAGTGTCGTAACACTAGGTTCCCTCTGGCCGATTATGTGCGGGACGACACGAAGAGCACGACGACGCGAGTCTTGAAGGTGTTGAGGTTAATGCTGTTAGCCCTTTTGGCCTTCACAGCGACACCGGGTGGGGAGGGAAGAGGGTACTCTGTCCCTGAAAATATGCAGGCCTGTGGGGAACGACGCGACCGGTACCGTACCGGTTATATATCATTGGCCACATAACCAAATTAAACAAACTGGAGGGAGTCAAATATACAACACATTTTTCTGTATATTTTAATATTTTATTAAAACGCATATTATCCTAAGTATACTTAAAATAAATAAATATTTTTCACAATATATATAATAATAAACTTATTTTTGTAAAGATCTATATTTCCTAATGGCTGTTTCTACGAAATCTGTGGCTCTTTTGAGCCGCTCTGGTGTAACAAAAGTAGTCAAATCTGATACATTAAGAAAGGAATTCATGTTAAAATAGTTCCAAAGTGACGTCATGTTGCAAAGTCCTAAGAAAGAGAAGATAAGTGTTGGTATTGAGGTGATGATGTACACAATCCCTCTTTTTACACATCCGATGATGGACTGAAAATAATAATAACAGTCAGTATTTAAATGTACATTTTAATTATATTAAATAAAAAAATAAATCAATCAATCTACGCAATATCCCGCATACAGCAGGGCAGGCAGAGGGAACTTAGTGTTAAGACACCCCGTTCTCCACTTTCCGCTGAATGTTTCGAGACATTTCGTATTGAGAGGTTAAGCCTTGGTGTTAGAGCGGAGAAATAAAAATTTCGATTCATTCGGTCGAATGGGGATCGAACCCACGAACAGTCATCCCCTTGTGCCTTTTATTCAATTAGTTAATTTTAATTAACATGTATATCTCATTAAATAAACAAAAATGTTTTATAAAAATATTTTTTTGATATTTTCTTACCGTCACAATTGAGCAAATAAGACTAAACGGAGATAGACCTATCTCCTGTGTATCTAATACAGGTACTACGGGGTTTCGCACTTCGTAAATGGTGTCTGCAGTTGATGGACGCTGGCCTATTTTTATTAAATTGGGTTCCTGATAGACATATGGTAGAGAGATTGCCTGAAAAGAGGAGGAGGTTGAGATTACAAACAGTACAACTTTTATCTATACGTACGTACGTATATAAAATAAAATATTTAAATATATCATAAATAATTATAGTAATATATTATTTGTGTAGAAATGTACCAAATATAAAATTACATAATATAACAAAAGCTTTACATATAAATGAACCTCATTTATTTCCAATGTAAATTGAATTTTAACTGGACAAATTATATTTTCGCTTTTAAAACCTACCTAATACCTACCTATCCCATCTACGCTATTATTAATACTAAATGAACTATGATAATATTTGAGCAATCCATAGAGATTATGTAAAATAACAATTACGGAGAGTAATTTACGTGGGCAACAACCGGAAACAACGACTCTATATTTTATTGTATTTACACTTATTATAAGATCGTGTTAGCATTACTAAGCGTGGACGAACATTACATGTACAATGTACATATGTACATACAATTTTTCTGTATGTATTTTTCTGTTATACGTAAAATAAGTTATATTTTTAAGACTTTTTTTACTAAAGGAATAAAGAGTATCTAATACTAGCGGACCCACGCGGCTTCGCCTGTTTGGACTACAAAAATATTTATTTAATATATATAAAATATTACATTAATATAATAGAAAATATAAACTTAAATAATTTAAAAAAGCTCAAAAAGAACAATAATTGGTAGACATACTTTTTATAATTTTTCAGTTATGGTCCTTTTCTTAAAACAACGAATTTCCTCGAACAACCAAAAAGAAGAGAAAAAAAAGTAGCTTTGTTCACCCTAAGGTCCTCAATCTCTATATGAAATTTTATCACAATCAGCTCAGCTTGGCCGAGATCACGTTACAGACAGACAGAGTTATAGAATATATAATACTAGTATGTATTGTTGTAAATTTAAATAAACTTACCTGAGCAGATGAAGCACCCCCATATTCGACCACGTTGTTATCAAAATATGCATAACTAGTTGCGTACGCCGCTGACACTATTGAAGCAATGACCAGAAATCTCAACATCTAAAAAAATATAAATGTAATAGAAATTAGAAACTTAATATTAAATAATTTTCCAATTTTATATTTTAGATCATTACAAGCATATACATAGATTGAAAGCTTGCAGGAATAAACATTTTAAGCAAAAGTTTAATAATTTAAATTCACACAAACTTATTTACTTATAAAAACTTACCTTAATAGCGAGTTAGTGGCAGTGAATCTAAACTGATAATATATGCTTATCCACCTGACAGGCGTATAAATACAAAAATTAACTTTTAATTACAATAATTATTAATTATAATTACTAGGAATATAATTCAATTTACGCAAATTACATTATACGTTCATTATCGGCTTCTCTGTCACTGAAATACATTAAGCTAATTTGACAAACATTAAAGCTTGCACTTATTATTTAGAAATGCTATTTTTGTGGGCTATTTACTTTTGGATATTTTAACTTTTAACTAAGAGATTTGGAATATTTTTAAAGTAAGAATTTTTTTTTCTAGTCTTAATAGCATCTTGCATATATTAGATGTATATTATTTTTAATTTCTATACTTTTTTTAATTAACATTTTTCGTTTATTTTTAGATGCCAACGGTTATTTTCGTCGTATGAATTATAATGTTAATGGAAACTATAACTGCGATCTCTTCATGTTGGCGATATTTGTCATCGCCTCGTTATATAGTCATTTAGTTTCATAATGCTACTATAATAGTAAAATTTTAAAAATTAATAAAATTAATTAAATTAAAAATTTTAACATATTATAGATATTTGCTTAAAATATATTTTAATTTTACGTAAATTATTATAAAGAAAAGCTATCATACAATCGACTATGATTATTAAAGGAAATGAAAGTATAAAATAGCATTTAAATGGAAGGATCATAATGTATGGAATTATTTTAAGTATAATATGTGCCTGCTGAAGCGGTATTTATAAGTATGTAAACAGTATTTAAATGTATATAGCTATTTATTATTTTCACATTACCAAGAGAATGTTCTGTTGACTTTGTAATTAAATAAATTAACCGTATAATTTATTTAATAAAGAATAAAATGTCTATGCAGTAATACATTTTTAAAGTTTTTAAAATAATTTGAAGAAATAATGTACTTTACGAAAATATATTTGTTATTTTTAAATATAAATAATAAAACATTTACTTTATATATTAACATTTTTATTACATTCGAAACTTAATTATATAAATCAATAGAAAACTGCACGTCGTTTTCTGGTACCCGGCTCTGGCACACGCTGGATCTTTTGATACTTATCAATAGCAGTTTTCACGAAATCCGCCGCTGTACTGATCTTTTCCAATCTTTCAGGAGTCACCAGAGCTCTCATCTCCTCGTGGATGGGGCCAACGCCGTTGATTGTGATTGTACATAGATTGGTGTACGTACACACTCCCACAGTTAGAAACGATCCAAGGATCAATATGAACATACTACTTAACACCCAACTAAAAAGTCTTCCAGTGAAGCCGACCAATGTCTAAAATGAAAGAATTATTAAGTAGAAGCATAAATCTGTAGATAGCTTAACTTAAATTATACAAAAGAATAAAAAAAAGTTAAAGAAATAGTAAATTGTACAAAAAATATATTATAGAACAATTTGGTGCTCTTAAGACCCGTCTCTCTCTGGCTTGTCGGTTCAAAATCCTTCTTTATATACGCTGTAATATAGAGAGAGGCAAAGTACTCAATCAAGTCTTAAATACCTCACTAAATGCAAGAGGTTTATCTAAAGAAATAATATAAACTTACTCGTGCATCAGGAACTTGGCTCCATAATAAACCAAAAGTAGACGTATCGGGCTCCAAATAATAGTCAGCAGCGTTTTGCCCGTAAATATCGAAGCTAGAAAAATAATATTAATAAAATATGACAGAAAAGTTAAGTTAAATGAAATTTTAAGAAATGTATGCTTACTTATTTAACGGATATCCAGCGTTATAACCGTATCCAGGAGCGTAGGGAATGTCAGGGTAAGCGACTTCAACTGGATTTGTCAGTCCAAAATTGTTGTCCTAAATAATATAATTAACATATAGATAGATAAGTAACAATGATAATTTTAATTTTATTTCACATACAAATATACTTACAATTCTGTTGACATCCGTAGCACCTGAAGGCATAGGTTCATCAGATAGCATGTCATGTTTCCCAATGTTTCCTAGAGGCCGCACTGGTTCGATCCTTGCCCGTCCTTCAAATCGACGTTCCTCTCCTCTGTATATTGGATGATGATCGAAATCTGGGCTTACTTGTTTTTGATGGATAGGATGTGTTTGGAGACCATCTACCGTATCTGGTTTAAACGTGGACTCTAGACTAACTTGTGGTGTTGGTGGTATTTCAGCACATAAAGCTGATACTATGGCAACTGAGAAAGCTATAAGCTTATACATCTGTAAGATTTAAATTTAAAATAATTGAGAAACATTATAAAAAGTATATAATCCATAGGTACTGTATTTTAAAAAAACTTTTTGTAACGAATACAAACTGTACTTACTTTGTAATACCCTGGATCCTTACTTCTTAAAATACTGTAAAGGACTGATGCACCTTACCATTTCTTTTAACTATTTATAGAAATATTTTTTAAGGAGAAACTTCTATTTTGAGGACTTATCGCCTGGACATTGTTTTACAACAATAAGGCTTCCATTATAACACAAAGATAAGACATTCGTCAAATCTTCGGAATGTATTTCGCTATTTTGCATTCCCATTTCGAAATTTTAATTCACAAATTACATCGATTTTAAGTAAAATATGAAAATATATCTTAAAAATATTAATTATTAATACTAGAGACCCAAACGCGACTTCGTTAGACTTATTTTTAAATTACACCCAAAGGGTGATATACTCTTTAAAACATTTTTTTTTATTAAAAAATATCCAAAATATGTGTATAAAATTTAACGATAATTGATTGAGTAGTTTTGGTGTGAAAGAGTAAGTATTTTAAGTAAAAGAGTAAGATTAAAGTTTTCAGCATTAGTAGTGCAGTACATACCAAGATATTGTTACGTAAATAAAATGTGCATCATAACCAAGAGTCATCTTTTCATTCGTGAAAATGTGTTTTCCATATTATTTTTCGACCTTCTAAGAAACAATGAGTTTGAGATGAATAGGTATAACACAAGATTTATTAAACATTCAGGCGGTCGGCGCAGGGGACAACCGTAAACACGACGACTGTGGGTTTGATTCCCATTCAAAGAATTAAATATTTAATATTTTTATTCCCTCACAATAATATCGGTTAACTGATTACCGCTACTACCGTTAATAGGTACATTTGCAGCATCAGAGGAACCGTCAATGCGTTGCCGGAAAAAAATATTCTAATTCGTAATTTTTATAACTTGATTTATGAAATATAGAGTATTTTGTAAATGTATGTAAATGAACTAAATAAGTTTAACTTTCTTTCAAATAATATATTTTCAATATTTTTTGTATAATTTACACCAGATCATAAATTATTGCTAGTTACAACGTTATAGCAATTTGTAGTACTACTGTAAATTGTATTCTAAATTAAAAATACGTGAAAATTTTCAATACAAAGATATTATATTATTTATATAGATCATAATTAGTAAAATAAAGATTCTGCAGGTCTTCAGGCTTCAGGTCCTCAGAATTTTTAACTTTATGTTTTTCCAAGAAACTTTTTCCATTCACGTCCATATAACACTTTCATATAAGATACGAACTCACATTCACCACAAGGCACAAATTATTAATCCCGTGCCTACTGTGCCACAATGGGGTCAATAAAAAGTTTTAAACATAAAATCGTTGTATAATTATAATATTTATAAAGTGATTTCACAATTTGCTATAATGTATAAAAAAATTAAAGTCTCTGAATCTAACGTAGTGTCTTTTCACTTAACAGTTTGGCGATATTAAGAAATGTTTATACAAATGTAATGGGTTCAATTAAAATAGCAAACGGATCTGAAATTCTTACTTCTAAAATTAGTATTAAGTACAAGCGAATAAAAAAATCGACTATGTAATATCTACATAATAAAAGATCGATGAATATAATCTTTGATAACATCGAATTGCGCCAATTGTTATGCTTTTAATTATTTTTAGTCATATATACCATATCATATAATTTATTTACCATCACATGAATTACAAATATATTTTAATTATATCTTCATTTGTTCGTTCTGGTGGCCAAACGCGGCGTTTAATTCCGCCACTCAAGGCCACAAGAATTCGGCGGAAGAGGAGTGGTTTGTCTTAACACTGGGCTCCCTCTGCCAACCCTACTATATGCGGGATACAGCGTGAAGCTGAAAAAAAATTATTAATATAACAAAATTATTAATCTTTGTTATAAAACAAAAAGTATAATAACTCCAGTGCAAATAACCCGCACAATACATCTATGATGTCACTACAAGAGGAATTATTTTTGTACAATGACTCACGAACACACAAAGCCGAAGCCATATGAATATAAATGACTCCACTTAACTGTCGCGACATCTTAAAACTTTATCAACTTTTAAATATTAAAAGCAAAAACATATGAAAATTAAAAGCATTTTTATATAACGTTACGAAATATCTCAGAAACTACACACCTTCGCATGAATTCCACATTATATTCAATTGTGGTTTTCGATATTGTACACTAGAATACAATATTGGAATGAGATAGAAAAGGATAAAATGTATATTAGTAACATTCTCTTTAGCCACAATTCTTAGTTTAGTATAGCATTATAAGCGTTTAAGATCACATATATTTTGTAATGCAGTCTGTATATCTGTACGTACAATATATATATATAACGACGATATAAATAACATTGGCTTGTTAAAAACATTGTGCGTTATCTCGAAGGCGTTGTGATACCATATGTTTTTGTTTTATATTAACATTTACGCCACTTGCAGTTGTGCATTGTGAGATTGCAGTACGTTGGAGTTCTCTTATCATATCAGTGACGTCATTAACCCACGGAGTGTTTATTATACAGCTTTGACTTTTATCAAGATAAATCCACCATAATAAACCACTAGTCATATGTGAGATTGGACGCGTTCAGGACATAAAATGGGAAATTCTAAAAGTAAAAAAATGAAGATAAGCCAAGCGGATGTCCCAACATCGGAAGATAATAGGGAGAGAATAAACACTATCAAAACCGATTCTCTGGATGTAAATGTATGCAAGAATAGTGATCAAATAGAAGTAGCCACCGAGCAAATGGAGGAGAAAAACAACGATAACGCCAGTAGTGCATCGACTGTGGAAGTTTTAGATGATAAGTGATATGTGCCATATTATTTGAATAAACTTTTTTTTTTGCTATCCTTATCCAGTGCAATCTCCTGTTAGAATATTTTTTTGTTTTTTTTTTTTAAATATTATTTTTGTGATTTTATCATGGTTTTAAAATATACTCATTCTCAATTAAAATATCTATTTAAGGGAAAATAACTATTATATCATGAAAACTATGCATTTGTGAAAATAAAATGAATTTATTTTATATTTTTGTTTCTATTTTAAATAATACAGTAAAATTAATAAATTCAGCACGTAGCCCCTTTAAATGTACATAAAAACGGAAATATCTAAATAAAATTATTTATAGCTGTACTTAAGTAAATATGAGAGCTTATAATTGTTATAAACATCACAAGCAGCCGATATTACAATATCTCGATTAAGTGAAGTGTCTCAAGTAGGTAGATAAGTAGGTATTATTTCTAAAGTGTGTTTCTAAAATTGAGTTTTAATCCAAGTTTTAAATTGCTTTCTTATTAACTTAATTAAATCATTAAATACTTTACAATATACTGTTGCTTATTGCAAATAAAGTTTCATTTTATCTTAATGTAGATATATTTATAATAAAATCGGTAACAGATCGGTCTGTACATGGAAGGTATTTAAGAAAAATGTTATTGGTGTCGTTTAATAACGCATTAAGACCAAAAAAAAGTTTTTTAATTTTTTTGTCTTTGTTTGTGCATTGCTACTATATTTTGGCAAGCTTCCCTTGACATTTATTGTTTGGTCAAAGGTAAGGTAAAATAATAATAAGTAGATAATAGAGATTATTAGAAAAAATATCTGAGTTATTAAAATGAACCAACAATAGAAGTAAAAGTAACTAAAGGATATTCTTAATATTAGAAAAAGTAGCTAAAGTTTTCCGTGCGTGCGTATATAGATATCGACTCTATGAAATAACTAAAAATTAATCTATATTAAATAGGATAATTTTTGCAAGCAATATAAAAGATAATAAGAAGAGAACCAAAGTGTATTTCAATAAAAAATATAAACAGCAAATAATTACGTAAAAATTAACATTAGTTCAAAACTGTATGAAAATTTATAAAACCGTCAACATCATCTGCCCGTTCGCGCTATGTCATACTATGCCGCCCGTAGGCTAGGTCATTTGGAATCAGTGACATCTCCTTAATTATTTATTAGAATGTTATACAGTAAACTATAATTTCAATCTAGATGAAATGCTAATAATGACTATTATATTTATTTTCATAAGGATGAATATCAAGATGTCGCGGTAACGGTCCCGTAGCGACGGTTGTTATTAACATGGCAGAATAAATTGCATGTCAAATTAGAAATAAGTATTTTAATATATTAGTACATATGTGTAATGTAATGTTATATAGCCTACAGCACTTCTGAGGAATGCAGCTTTCATACAAAACAGAAACAAAGTAAATCGGACCAGTAGATCTAGAGATCTTAGCGTTCAAACAAACAAACTCTTCTGCCTTATTATATTAGTATAGATAAAGAATATATTGTTCGACAAAATTTCTATAAATAACTGTTTCATTATGTAGGATGAAACTCTACTTTTCAATATAAGTAAATCTACATATTTAAAAAATATATTATAGAAAACAATCACGCGGGTGATGCCACGAGAGGGTCGGTAGTCCATTTATATACATTCTTAAGTAATATAAATATGAATATAACATTTTAGTTTAAGATAGAAGAGATAAGATAAATCTTTTTAATTTTGACCCTTTTAGCAATGATATCATCAGAAATAGTTACAGTCATTCAAGTTTAATAATGACGTACATACTTATAAATTCATTATTAAATGCTTTTAAATTTACTTATAAATTCATATTTTCAACAACTCGATTAAAATTCAAATATTAGTACAGACAAGATAGTCTACAAAATAACCATATTTCTAATAAAACATATGTAAAAAAATAAATCAGCTTCACGCTGTATCCCGTACCCAGCAGGGTAGGCAGAGGGAACTTAGTGTTAAAATACTACGTTCCCCACTTTCTGCCGAATTCTGGAAGCATTGCGTGTTGAGTAGCAGAACTGAACGCCGCGCTTTGCCTCGACACCAGAGCAACGAAATGGAAATATAAACGTAAATAAATATTTCAAAAAAACGTAAATAAATAGAAGTATTTGTTGTATTTTATATACAAAATACGTTTTTGAGAAAGAGTTAGAAATTATTGTAATGTTCTTCTAGTTTCCTATAAATGCATAAAATGTCGAATTAACTGTTTAATATGTATTTGTATGTTCATTTTATGAACATACAAATACATATTAAACACTTGTAACACTAGAACAGACATTACAATTGGTACTATTGATATAAATTTATTCATCACTAAAATATTCCTGAAATGCAATACCTTTTGTTCAAATCATTCTTTGTCTTGACATTTAATACGTTCTAAGAAAACGTTACAAAGCATTTATCTTTATCGGACTTAACATTATAAAATTTCTTTAGAAAATGCGATAAAAAACAATTAAAGAAGGCAAAATGAGTAAGCGAAATAGATAGACAGTTAAAAGATATATAAAGAAAATAAATTAATGATCCCGTCGTAAAAAAAAGCAAAATATAAAAAAATATATTACCAACGAAACACTTTAAATTATGTCAACAATATTTCAAAAATGTTCATTATATTTAAACTTATATGTATGTACATATGAAATCAAAAAGTAATATAAATACTTAAGTAAGCATTTTTCCCAAGAAGATCAGCCATCGCAACTTACACAAGCAAGTAGTAGTTGAGAAACTACGGTGGTCCTAAGTATATTGAAAAAAATACAGTCTAGCAAATATTTACACCAATATATCTAGAAACCATTAAAAGTACTCAAAATGATATCGATATCGTATTTTTATGCATATAAACATGTTAGTTAAGTATAGATTATGCCTTCGTGTGGTATATTAGCCAATAAAGGGGGACGCCACCCCATAATCCATATCTGACTTGGATATAGATTACTTTTGTCAAACATAAAAGCCACTATTAAATTGTGTAAGCATATTAAAAAGCCATTGTTTTACTTTCGCCTATAAGTAAATCGATTTAAGTGAAATAATTATTAGATTATTATCATCATTAGGGTGTATAAGTGCGGGAAAAATAATAACAATATTGTGATATAAGTATTTTTAAGAAAACTTTTTCGAAAAGCACATACCGTTTTACGTATTCCCAAAAAAGTTTTATCTCCTCTTCCAAGGTAACGTTCATCATACTTATGATTGACATGTCTTTTTCGTTTATTGACATTTACTTTTAACACTTTAAAAACTTCTAAGAAATAACACAAACACAAACTATTTCTGTTTCAATTTCTGCAGTCATTATATATTTAAACGGAATTTAAACATACATTGGCTTTTTATAAACGTGATGGTGATACGATGTTTCATACTATCACTATTAGTAAAACCTACCACCGCCACTCCAGCCCTACGAGTTCAGGGTTAAATTCAATCGATGTCCATTACTGAAGTCACTTATAGCTCAAGTTTCATATTAAGTCATTTCTTATTCAACTACTATTGATTATTTGTTGGTACAAAACGTGAGACAAATAAGTAGGTATCGTTGTTAGTTGACGTATTTTCTTTTTTTACGTCCATAAGACCAATGCATTATTGTAAACGCGACTGGTAGTGGGTTCGATCCCCACTCGAGGAAATAAAATATTTACTTAAATTTATATTTCCAATTCTTCGTTAGTCTTAACACTAGGTTCCCTCTGCCTGCCCTGCCCTGTCAATTTAATTTTTAATTTTTACTTAACTCATTGCTTTATATTGATTATTGTATTGTGAAATACTGCCAATGATAATTATACAATCACAATATTATATGACACTCACAACTGCACAAGAATTTAGAAAAATAATTATATGTGATTTTTTTTTATTTTGGATTTATTTTTAACGTGCTATTTAAATTTAGACTTTTTACATCAGGTGTATATTTTTTATTTTAACGATTTTGTGCGAGTTTCCTCGTATTATTAAAAATATTTTTTTTATATAAGTGTATTAGATTTTTTTCAATTATTTCTTTATTTAATTTAATAATTTAAATATATTTTATATTCGAATAAAACAACATTTAAGATGCCGTATTTTTCTAATAAAATTAAAAGTTATTTAAAATATTTAATCTTTATTATATTTATGAGTATGACATATCTTTCAAATATAAGTAATAATAAAAAAGAAAATGTCAATTATGATGTTATTTAATTGGAATTATATTGTGTTTAAATATCAATCACGTATAGTCAAATAGGAAATAATTACAAAAATTAAGTAATTGTATTTATAAAATGTGAAAATAGTCTAAAACAAATAATAACTGCTATCATGATTATAAAGAAGATACCATTGCATGATCAAGCGTTAATGTCGGCATCGGTTTGCATAAATAATTACAAAAGAGCCGTTGAAGAACTGGTAAAATAATAATACCTTTGTGAGTACGTTTTAGATTTAGAATTGTTCTTTTTAATTATTATTTTTAATTTTAGGTTTACAATTCTGTAGATGCAGAATCTACGTCAATAGCAGTTAGAATTAATATTGAAGAAAGTTTTATTCAAATATTAGATAATGGTATTGGTATAGAAAAGTCTAATCTAGCGCTGTTAGGATGTAAATACGCTACAAGCAAATTTATTAATATTACATCTTTAAAATCTGCACCCAATAAATATGGCTTCCGGGGCCTATCACTGTCAAGCATAATTGAAATCTCTCAACATGTAAAGATCTCTTCAAAAGTACGGAACTCCAATGAAACTTGGATAAAAGGTTTTTATAGAGGCAAAGAAAAAAATATTAATCTTCATACTAACAGACCATCTAAAGGAACAACTGTAAGTTGAGCATATTTTTTATGTCTAGTGATATATTACCTAATGTCATTGTTATTTGTCATTTTTTATCAGTTTAAATGTATTTAGATATTAAAATAAAGAGGCTGATCTACTGACTTATCCGACTTTCAAAATAATAGTTGTGGCTTAGGTCGCCACTTGTTAGTGTCAGTTATTTTCATTTCCTGGTTCCTACATGACATGTCTCAAATTTGGGCAGAAAGCAGAGAATGTCTTGTCACTAAGTTCTCTATATACCTTGTATACATGTAAAAAATTAGAAATTGAAAAAAATTTAAGAGTAGATACTGTGTTTATGCAAGTTTAGAACAATGTAAGTAGCCCCCCAAAAATAACCCTTTACTTTTACTAAGTATTTTTATAGATCGAAGTTATTGGCTTCTTATACAATTTAAAAATTCAGAAGAAAGCCATCGAACCTATCAAAGAACTGCAAAGTATTAAATCATATTTGCAACAACTTTCCCTAGTGCATTGCAATGTTTCTATTAGCTTAAGGGATGATTGTAAAAATGAAATAGTCTTTACAATAAACAAAAATAGAGATATATACCAAACACTTAGATCTTTGTTTAATATACAACAAAATGATATACATGATCTTCAAGTAGAGAAAAATCTGTATAAAGTTAGAGGATTTATAGGGAAAAATAAGGAGGGTACAAAAAAATATCAATGGATCTATTTAAATGGTAGAATTATCAACAACACTGTTATACACAAAAAAATTAATACTATGTTTAATAAAATATTTAATATGACTCACTGTGGCAATAAAAAAAATAAGGTAAGTAGGTACATGCTTACATTTAATATGCATTTTTTTTTATAAAGTAACAATTTTTGTTGTTTCTTAGAATATACCTGCAGATGAAAAATACTTATTTAGTAATAGTTTTCCACATTATTTTATTTTTATATCATGCCCTAGTCTTGATTTTGATATCATTTATAAAAATAATGAAACTATAATTGAATTCCACAACTGGCCAGAGATTGAAAAACTTCTTGAAAAGTTGACAAAATTCTACTCTGGAGATTTAAATATAAAACCTATGAGTAAGATAGAAACTAATATGCAACATAATAAAAAATGTGATGACACAAGAAAAAAAGTAAAAGAAATTATGGAAAAAATATTAAATAATAATGCTAAAACAAAAATCTCACAATTTAAAAAGGGCGTAAAAGGTAATAATTATTATGTTAAAAAAAGTTATTTTGTTTTTAATATTTCAATTTTAATAAATAAAAAAATGATTTTTCTAAGGTAAAAATGTGAAAAGGAAAAAGGAGCCTAAAATAAAATTACAAGATATTACAACTAAAAAGAATACAATTAGTAAAATTAATTTACTAAAGAAAAAAGTTGACTTGACAAAAATAATAGATAAAAATAACATGATTCCTTCATGCAAACAAAATTATTTTGAAGGATCTAATATGAAAAATAAAGATTTAAATGTGAAAAAGAAAAAACATTCTGGTTATGAAGCCCTTAAAAATAGTACACCATTTTCATTTCATAAAGAAAAAAATAAAATAATAAATCAGCACAGAGAAAGTTTGAATGAACAAAAAATAAAAGAATTAGATTATAAAAAATATAAGAAACTAAAGAATTACAAAAAAACAAGTTTTAAAAAAGATTTTTTAAAAAGAAGGGAATACATTTCCAAAGATGATGAAGATTCTATGAAACAAGGCGACATAATTGAAAAAAACGTGTTTTGTATGAATAAATTGGCAGTTAAAACATCATATGATCTTTTAAATCCTGCACAAATATATCAATCATTTGAACCTTCAAAGGAACATCAAAATATATTTATTCATCAGCAAACTCAATCTTGTAAGAAACTTATTTTTAATTACCTTTAATTATAATTTGTTTTTTTTTTTAATTTTATTCACCACACGCTATACTTTCATTTCTAACTTTTCGGCCTAATCTTTGTATCATATTAAGTGGTGGATCTCAAACCCGCGCTTCCAGCCTGATCGACAGCCGTCAGCCTAGGTTCAAGTTCCGTAGGGGTCGTCCTTCCATTCTCTCAAGCAGCCACATAGTACTTGTAACTTCTCAAAGATAGACCACCCTCTTCCCTATTTAACCTGTGTTGTTATAGAAGCCAATAGGGCTAACTGCATTAACATCAAATTCAAAACCAAAAAACACCGCGCTGATTACCACAGTGAGAAAATTAAATTTATTCGTACCCCGAGTAAGAATTTAACCCATATTATCACGTTTACAGTCAGGTGCCAAGAGCGCATCGATTATCTATTGCCTATAATTATCTTAAAAAAATGTTCCCTAGATGTCGCCACTTGTGAAACATGTTTCCCCGTAACAACTTTTGATAGTCACAAGCACAACTATAACAAAGAAATTGAACAAAAGAAAAATGTAATGAAGAAGTTTATTAGTTCAAATTCTTGCAAGAACTTTTTATTACATGGAAATAGTGTCTTTAAAAGACAACTCATGTACAATACAAAGGATTTAAAAACAATAAAAGATTCTTCAAGTAAAAAGATCTTAAATCGATATGAATCCATTTTATCATATATTAATGAATCGATGAAAATCCATAACAATACCACAGTGAGTGATATTATTGAAACATCTAATATTGAAAGTATAGATTTTGAAGGAAAACATTTTTCACAAAATGTTGTGAATGACAAAAAAATTTACAGCTACAGCATTGATATTAATTATGAAAATACTTATACAATTGATTTGCAAAGCTCGTCGTTACTTACGCGTAATAGTAACTATAACGAAACCAATATGTTACAAAAAAATAATGTAAGCATCAGAAATAAATCTACACATTCGTCTACGATGCTCACACCAAACAAGGCTATCAATAATGTTGAAAATAACTTGAACATTAATATTATTTCTGAATCTCAAACTTTGGAACCATTGAACTATTGTGAAACTGTATACCAAACTGATAAGTGGTCTGATTTTGAAAAAGAGTTGAATACAAGTTTTTTAAATAGGAACAGTATAGAAGGAATAGATCAATGGAATGTAGCAAATGAAGCTGTTGTTGAAAAAGAATTAGTAAATAATTGTGAATTAAATGAACCTAATGAATATACTAAAATAGTTATAGATTTCAATACGTCTGATCAAGTGATAACAGAAGTAGCTAAAGACCCAAATGATATACGGACAGACAAACAGAATGAAATACAAGATATATCGGAAGAAAAAGGAAAATCTATTTCTATTGCAGTAAAATATAATAATATAAATAATTTTGAATTGAAAGGTCGACATAATTTTGTTCCTAAAGGTACATATGCTAAGAACGTTGTTTTATACTAAAATTAAACTACCTATGTTTCAAAAATATAACAATAACCATATATTTCAGGAATGTCTCCAATATTTAATAATAATTATAAAATATCATATGCTGTCGATAGCGCACAAGAATATTTCGAAGATGTAAGCAGAACTAGAATAACTAGAAATTTTATTCCAGTACAGTGTGATTTTTGTCCTGTTACTCCTTTTAACAACAAATCTCAATAACTCTATTCTGTGGGAAGACTCTTCCACTGAAGGGTGCGGTGAGAGGACGTCGGCAAAATTTATAACGTCACGACATTATACGAAGTTTACACTGGGAGTTCAGTCCATTCATTAAATTTTTTACTCGTGTTGTAGGATGTTTATAAGAAATTTGCTGATGATGTTCTCAACAATATTAAAGTTTTCGAACCGGAAATTGAGAATGTTAAAGATGTTGTTTCAAAAGATCTCAAGAAAGTTAACAATAGATTAAATAAAGATAATGCCGACTTGACATTTGATTGTTCTTCATTAGAAACTGCTGAAGTAAATATTCTATTATGACCATTAGAAAATAATTTGGTAAAGGTTTCTTATAAAATACTTATTGAAAAAAATCTGTCATCAGGTCAACGCAACTTTGTTTAAAATTGATTAGTATTTCACCCATATCAGTGTATCTGCTTACAAGACCGAATGACATCACAGCAGAGCAAAGCGCCGTAAGCGGTTCCGTTCCAAAATTGAAATATAGTAAATTTAAATGCATTTTATGGCACTCTACCACTATAAAATAAATATTCAATAGTTAATATTTCTTTTATAGTGTTTAATTAGGACATTTTCAACACTATGTGTAATTCCTCATTATCAATATTATAGGTGTTAGGACAGGTGGATGCAAAATTCATTTTAGCTATCATTAAAGGTAGGACATCTGCAAGCGATAATGTTTTGAATTTCTTAGCCCTTTTCGATCAACATGCCGTTGATGAAAGAATAAGACTCGAAAACAATATAAAAGGTAAGTTATTTTTTTTTAATTTCTAATTAAATTGACGCAGGTATATTAATTTGCAGTTTGAATTATTCAGATTACTTGAATGGCAATGAGTGGACTAGTTTTGCAATAGATTCTGTTATAAAAATAAAACTAAGTCAAGAAGATTATTTCTATGTCTATAATCATAAGGAAAAATTTTATCGATTCGGCTTGCAATGGACGTTCGAAAACAATGAAATTTTAATTCATGCCATACCAACAGCGATTCTTGGTAAAAATATAAGAGAGGTTAGTTTTGTTTATAGAACAGCCATTTTTATTATAAGAAGTAATTTTTATGAAAATATTTCCACTATTAGGTTAGTAACTAGGTATCTTTTTATTATTTTTTATATACCTATACAAGACATTTTTTAAGAAGTTTTACATTACAAAGATATTTTTTATATCGCTAGGATATGTATACGATGGTCAATATTTGGTGAATAATCTTATATAGGTAAGAAATTCAAATAAAAATAAATTACTAAAAAGTACTGTCTTGTCAAAAAATACCTGCCGACCCACAGAATATAATTTTTTTCACACATTAAGTATTTAAAATTCTATTTTTGATCGTTATTCGTCTGATTATGCTTATTTTTCTCTATTTACTGTTCACCTTAATTTTAATTGCATTTATTTTAGGCTGAAGTGGTTATGAAAGCTGTAAAAAGTTTAATCTCCGAACTAATAAACGTTATTAAAACGCTTAGAGGTAACGTGGCGTCCTATCCTAAATCAATTATGAATTTAATTTGTAGCGAGGTAAGATCTATTTTAATGTACGAGATGTATTTATTGGAAATTTTAAATGTTTGATAACTAGGTAGGTACTCACACATAATTGCAGTTTATTGGATTAGATGATATTTAAGAGGCCAATTGTGGCGCAGGGGCATAATCGTGTAACTGTAAATGCGACAGGTTCGATTTCCACTCGATCTTTCATTTCCTCTCTGGGAACGGGGCAGAGCGCGGCGTTGAGTTTCGCCACTGCACACGAACAGAATTCAGCGGTAAATGGGGGACGTACCTAAGAGTGTTAATGGGAACGGAATATCTTAATACTAGGTTCCCTGGTTGCTTTTAACCTGCTAGGTGCAGAATACAGCTTGCAGCTAAAAAAATAATTTCAGCATGACGCAGCGTGTAACTGTAAATGTTACTACTCGGGGGGAAAAAAAATATATTTTAGCGATGTCTAACAATTCACAAAACAAAGTGCCGCGTTAAATTTTGTCAGTTAAGATGCAAAGATTCATAAAATATTTGGCGTAAGGTGAAGAACTAAGTATCACAACCCTTTGCCGAGAAGGAAAGCTAAAGCCTAAAAAATAATATTACTATAAAATATATTTTATTTTTAAAAAATATTACTTCTTGACAGGCTTGCAGATATGCCATAAAATTTGGAGATAAATTATCAAAATATGATTGTATTAATTTAATAAATGCGCTTTCGAGATGCAAAACTCCTTTTCAGTGTGCTCATGGTCGACCTGTGATGGCTATTCTTATAGAACTTAGAAATAATGAAACGAGCTATACGGTACGTACATGTAATATTTATTTGTAAACATTTTGATTGAAAAAAAAAAAGTAAAAAAATCAACAAAAATAATACAAAAACCTACCATGCCAACTTAATTTTTTTTTCTTACCGAGTGTATATTGAGAAGAGAGGGTGAAAAGTATTTGATATCTTAGTTAGACCAGGAAATTAAAAATGAATATTACTCTCTTATTTTTCCAATACAATCGTTTAATTTATTTGTAAGTTACATTATTTCTACATAATATTAAGATATTATGTTTTCATTTCAGGTAAATCTAAATAATATTAAAAGATTTAAGAGTATGACTACACTACAAAGATAAGTAAGTATAAAATAATAAAATAAGCAAAATGTGAATGAACTCGTTTGTTTGTTTCGTAATTAAATGATTAAATACTTTAATCTGTTTATTTATTTTTAGATTTTGCAATAGTTGCAGAATTGTCTATTAATAATGTTTCGTATCCATTGTACATACGGTGATATTCTCGTCTGAACATCCGGAAATCCCACAGCACACGGTATTCCCCAAGAAACAATTCCAACCAATCTATTATCTATTGTCAGTGGTCCACCTGAATCTCCCTAAAATATTAAGTAACACTAAAAAAGCAGTGCTTAAAAAAGTAGATATGCAGAGAAAAATTAACGTCAAGATTCACTGTTCTCCATTTTTCACCCAAATTGGAGACCAGGTACTACTAAAATATTATGGCAATTGTTATAAAACCATTGAAGTTACCAACTACCTACTACTATTTAAACATTATTATAGATAAGAATAAACTTACATGACATGAGCCTTCACCAATCTTAGTAAACGTACAGAACATGCTGTCGTATACCTCTCTTGTATAACGCATTGCGTATTTACAAATTTCTTGATCAAATACTGTTACATTTAATGCGTGCATCTTTCGTGCCGATGCACCATGCGGCTATTTAAAAAAAATATATAAAATTATTAAAGATATTTATTATTAAAACATCTTTACTAATATAAGTGAAATCTACCTTGTTAGCACCAAAACCTGTTAATAAAACCATACTGCTTTCCTTTAACTCCGCCTCATCAAATTTCAACATTTCTGCAACATTTAAATCAATTAAATCGTCAACCATTAACACTGCTATGTCGTTTAATCTAAGACTAACATTATATTGTTCATGAACATGTATTTCCTTAATTTTGTAATTTAAACCCCCTTTATCTAAATTTGTAGTACCGAGGACTGCCGTTACGTGTTTTGGTTTGATTCTGAAACGGTTAAAAATTCAATTATATCATATCAATTTCACATTATATTCCACACACAGGACAGGTTTGTAGGCAGTGTTAAACATAGTGTTAAGACACTCCGTTCCCCATTTTTCGTTTCCACATTTTTTCGAGGCATTGCGTGTTGAGCGGCGAAACTCGATGCCAGGTTTTTGATATGACGAGAAAGCAAAGAAATGAAAATATTCATATATAACAATACATTCCCTCGAGTGGGGATCGAACAGAAACAGTCGCATTACAGTCTGCACCGCGACAGCATTCGGCGGCGGGACAGTTATTTTATCTTAATTATTAACTTGCCAGTGAGTAATGCTTCCACGACAATTTGTGTTTATTCAATAATAATTACATGCGAAGCTATCCGTTTTAAAACATGTAATAACGTTTTTTTTTTAATATACCTACCCATTTACGCAATGTGCAGCAGTCACTACGTATCGTTGGGATATAACAGCACCGCCGCATACATGATGCCCCGTACTATTTTGTAGCGAAACGTGAAACTTTCCAAATTCATCAGGGGCTTCAAATCCACCGACTATCCGTTGTGACCCTTCATTAAAACGTATTAATTTAATACAAATACCATACAAGGAAATACATTGATATTAAGCATAAACTTACCATGGACTTGTGAAAAAGTCGTAAATATTAACAAAAATAACATTTTTTTAAATATTTGTACAGTGCAGTAGTCTGTTAAGAGTAATTAAAAGGAATTAAAAAGTTATTGTTTCTTAATATAATATCTTATCATATAAAATCAATCGGAAATTTCATTTATCTGATTATAATAATCAATTATTAATATAAATTTATTGATATTTTATAGATAAGGTTATTCGATGTAGGTATAATAAAAAGCGATAAGGTATGCTGAAAGCTATTTTAATTTTAGGAAAATAAAATGAACGTAATCATACGAATGTGCATTTGTGGCTAAATTAAAAATGAAATCAAGGTTAATGAAATTTTCATAATTTTGACAAAACAAAAGTTACAGAGTTTCTATTGTATTAGATATCTTGTGTAATGCCGTTTTCAAGCAAAAGTGATATAAAAAATAGACACGTTTTTATTTTTATTTTTTAGTACTATCAGCAATCTTGCTAATATTTATAATTTAGCAATATAAAATTTAACACCGTGAACCATCTATGACTTTCCGTTATAAGTCTACCTTCTTTTCTTGTATGTTATCTGTGACACAGGAAAACCAAATATGATGATATAATCTGTGAACTTATTTCAATTGTCAAATGATAATTTGATATTGTTATTTGTTATTAAATTACAAATATATTCTCTTCAATTACATATACTTTCTTTTATTGTTATCAAACATAATTAATTTTATTAGAAAACAATATGGATATTCTAAAAGCTGAAATTGCCAGAAAAAGAAAACTTTTAGAAGAAAAAAATGTTTTGGTGTGTATAATTGTTTTATGTTATATTGCATTAAAAATATATATTTAATTAACTTACCTTTCAATTTACAGAATTCATCGAAAAAATACTTTAAAAGGGGAGACCTTCTGGCTAAAGAACAAGAAGAGTATTTTAAAAAATATGGACCAAATAATATTGTAGCTGAAGAAAGTCAACAAACAACCAATGTTACTAAAAGTAATTTATGTTTATTAGTAACTGTAGCCATATAATGTGCTTATTAATATATATTTATTTTTATATAACATTAATTATTACAGCAAAAAAGCAAGAAAATGATAGTGAACAAACAGAAAGTGCATCATTACCTAGAGCTGAAGTTATTAAAAGATTGAGGGAGAGAGGACATCCTATAATTTTGTATGGTGAAAATGAACTTCAATCTTTTAAGAGGTTGAGAAGAATTGAAATTCAAGAACCAGAAGCTAATAGAGTAAGTCTCATTTTGGAACTAAAAACTTCAATTGATATTTTTATGAGTTTAGAACTACAGATGTAATTCAGAACAAACTGTTAATGTAACTGGTTCAATTTTCACGCTGGGAAAATGAAATATTTTCATTTTCTTGCTTTGGTAACAAGATAAAGCATAGCATTGAGTCTTGTCACATAACACACAATTTCTTGAAAATATAGATTCTAAATGATATTTTTTCATTTTACTTTATAAAAATATAATGTTGTGCAGGGTCTTAGAAATGACTTTCAAGAAGCTATGGACAAAGTGGATCAAGCATACCTTGATGAAATTTTAGCTCTAGGAACACATGTAAGTACACATATGTATAAGCACTAATATTATTCATTGTACAAATAATTAAAAAAATGTTTTTGTTAATGACTGCGGCAATATGCAAAATTTTTAAATATTAAATCAGCTTTTTATTTAGTATAACTTTAAATATAACTAATTTAATATTTCTTAAAATATTTTAAGTAAAACCTAGTAATTGTTTAATTTGTAGAATGATAATGAAAAATCACAAAATGAAGATGATTTAGATGACTCTGTAACATATGAATTTATACAAGAAATGGCTAAAACGATGGGGCAAGGGGACAGAAATCATGATATGAATGTAATTATGACATTGTTACAAGTGAGTATTATATAAAAAAATATGTATTATTAAGTTAATTATGGTTGACCGAAGTAACAGTTGAAATATATTCAAAATATTTGTTCTCATAAAATAAAGATTATAATTTTTTTAAACTATCCTATGTAAATATGAGTACTTATATTATATTTTGTATTCATTCACCATAAGAATATTTGGGACAAAATTTCATAATGCTTGAATAGTTTATGTATAAAAAGGTCAGTTAGCAGTTAAATAACTTTCCCATTAATAATATTATACAAAGTTTATGAAATTAAAAGGTTCTTTTGGTGGAGTGTCCTACACTTAGTATCATTTAAATCTTTTACAATGTAATTAATTATACATAGGGACATAATATATAGTTACTTGGGGAACTTATAGTGTATCATGCAACATGCACAACTCAGTTACTTCCATTTGTTTTTTGTAAGTATCACATTAATGGCTAAACACTCTTGGTGCCTCTCTTATTTTTTAAAAATGAAATATTAGTTACATACTAATCAATATTCCTGAATGTAATATATCGTTTATTTAATAAAATAACATGTATTCTTCTTTTATTTGGACAATACAAAATTTGATATCCCATTATAATTGAGCTATATATAGTATTAAATAAAAACAATATTGAAACCTTATTTTCTTTTATATATTATAAATATATATATAATATTTTTTACTATTTGCAGTTTATTTTAAAATTATGGGGACAACAGCTTAATTCAGCCAATTCATCAGAAAAAACTGCTATCAAACATAAAATGACAAGAGCTACATATACACAGACACAGGTTTACCTAAAGCCATTGATGAGAAAACTAAAGAAAAAGAATCTTCCAGAAGACATCTGTGACAGTCTTATGGAAATTACAAAACATTTGTTAGAAAGAAATTATATCATGGTATGAAATATATTATATTAATTAAAGCTTAAAAGTTGCTACATGAGCTTTGCATTTGTGTGTGTGTCTCTCTCCAAAAGGAGAGACTATTTTTAGAGGTCAATAAAAAACAAATAAATACATTATATCATTAAATACAGCTTTGTGATTATTTTTATACAATCTTTCGATCGGAATTCGAAACAACTACCCTCGTGTTTACAGTCAGTCGCTGACCCACTGCGCTACAACGGCCTCGATTACATTAAATTATACGCTTAACATGAAAAAATATATATATAATAAAATTTTTTTACAGGCAAGTGATGCATATCTCCAGATGGCAATAGGCAACGCTCCATGGCCGATTGGAGTAACCATGGTTGGTATTCACGCCCGTACAGGTCGTGAGAAGATTTTCTCAAAAAATGTCGCTCATGTTATGAATGATGAAACACAAAGGAAATATATCCAGGCGTTGAAGAGGCTCATGACAAAATGTCAAGAATATTTCCCCACAGATCCATCTCGATGTGTTGAATATAGTACAACTAGATGAATACATTATTTTTGTACAAAAAATGATTTTTTTAATATATTTAACAGATCATGTCAGTGCTTTTTTAATGTTTATCTCATTTAATAAAACCAAAAAAAAATTCCATGTTCCAGAGTTGGAATGAATATTCATTGCTAGCATAGATTAGGGAAATGTTGAACCAAATATAACTAATTTTTCACCAGTAAAACATAATTTAGCTTTTCATAGTACTTGTATAAATAACAAAGCTATATTTATGGCTTATAAAATGTAAGATGTCTTATAAATTGCTGACTCAAACATCTCATTGAAAGTATACAGTGAAATGAAGAAAATATATAGTACCGATTTGTAGCATATACACACACCGGCAAAATTAGAGGAACACACAAAAAAGCATATATTTTTTTAATTACTAGATTTTCGTGTATGTTTTTCAGTTCATTTAAGTTGTGTTATTCAAAGTGAATATGAGACAACAGAAAATAGGGTTGAACATTATTTATTTATAAAAATACAGACAAAAAAACAATTTTGAGAAATTTGGAATATTACAATAATTTTTTAAAATCAAATTTTGTGTGCAAAGGTTATTAACAATCATTATTAATATCTTTTTTTCTTCCGCAGGCACTTAATAGAGCTCGAATATGATTGCCTATGCTCCTAATGACATTTTTAATCATTTCCTGGGGCAAATTGTCCCACTCTTCAATCAGCGCCAATTTTAACTCTTCAATATTCCTGGGGGATGGAACTCTCTTATGTAGTCTTCGTCCAATCATATCCTAGACATGCTCGTCGGATTCATGTCTGGAGATCATGCTGGCCAGTCCATTTGGATAATTCTGACTTCATTAATGTAATCACAAACTACGCGAGTAATGTGGGGCCGTGCATTATCATGCATAAATATCAAATCTGGGCCTATAAATGGGGCAAAAGGCATTACATGAGGTTCCAAGATATCGGTTATGTATCTGTGTGCAGTAAGGGAACCGCCATCAATTATGACCAAAGTGGTGCGGGCTGTTTAAGTTATGCCACCCCACACCATGACAGACCCTCCACCGTTTGGCACTGTTTCGGTAAAAATTTGCTTAATTATATCGTTTTCCTCGATACCTCAATATCAAACTTAAATATCATCCACACCATCTGGATATGTGGGCCTCCACTACTGTGCGGTTTCGTAGAAATTTCCTTCCACGCGCCACCGAACTGTGGAATAGCCTACCCGCGGCAGTGTTTCCAGGTCGGTATGACATACCTTCAAAATACCTTCAAACAGTGCGTCTATCTCCACCTCAAAGGCCGGCAACGCACCTGTAGCTCCTCTGGTGCTGCACGGAGTCGTGGGCGGCGGTGATCATCATCAGGTGACCCGAACGCTCGTTTGCCTTGTACTTTTTCCATAAAAAAAAAA